>JBBPJX010000638.1:0-12714 GCA_038088955.1 Neotropicomus parvogracilis | reverse complement strand
TGGGCATGGGTTCCAATCGCGCCATTTCGGGGCGTCGTACGTCGATTGCGATGCCGATTACACAGGGAAGGGCGTCGATCAACTTCAAGAATGTATCGACAAGATCGTCAAGAATCCCACCGATCGTCGGATCATCCTTAGCGCCTGGAATCCGGCGGGTGAGCGATGTGTCTGCGTTCGATGGGAACATGCGGACTGATGAAGGAGAACAGCGATTGCAGAGATGGCGCTACCACCGTGTCATATGATGTGCCAGTTTTATGTGCACATGTCGTCGGCGCCGGATGGAAAGAACGGGTTGTCGTGTTTGATGTACCAACGGTCGGCTGACCTTGGTCTCGGGATCCCTTTCAACATTGCGTCATACGCGCTGCTAACACACATGATCGCACACGTCACGCACACGGAACCGCGGGAGCTGATCATCCAGCTGGGTGATGCGCACGTCTACAAGGACCACATCACTCCCCTGGAAGCACAGCTCCTACGGGAACCAAAACCGTTCCCCACGATACGTTTTGGACGAGAAATGGACCAGATTGACAATTTTGAGTACGATGACATTATAGTGGAAGGATACGAGGCACACCCTTCGATACCTATGAAGATGAGCGTATAGCAATCAGGGACGTGTATCTGATACCATGTAACAGAATATTTGTAGCCGTACGGCGAACGAGAAAAAAAAGGCCATTACGTGACCACAAAGGTCGGAGTCCACAGAGTGTACTTGGGCTGATGATATCTGCGTACGAGTCTATCAAGTTAGCTTGATTCTCGTCATCGGTGCTTCCTCTCTGGAATCAATCCACAGAATGGGTGGATCGCAAGGACAATCATGATCCCCCTCTAGTGTGACCAACCAACTAACCAGGCATGGGCATTGCTTAGATGAAAAGATGAACAAGGGTGTCTATGATTTTAGTCGGGAACTTGCGTAACCAGAAAAAACGAACGGAATATTTGGATCAGAGACATGAACGAGCGAACCTTGTCGCGGTACGACCATGCCTCCGTGGTTTACGAGCTCAGCAGGAACCCTGGGTACCCTGATGAAACCGCAGCCTCCGAAAGCCATGGGAGACAGCGTACGTGGCGTGTATTACGGAGACGATGATCGTCACGGCAGCGTTGCCACGAAGGCCCCGGGTCGGCACGAAAGGTTCGCCTCATTGTTCGTGCGGGATTGAGCTGGGACTGTCCTATGTCTAATGATATCAGATATGCAGCCGAGATTGCTAGGCTACAGTCAAGTCAAGGCAGGCTGGTATAGCCGCATGGGAACTTAAAGTAGTCATCCAAGCAGTTGGAAGAGCGACACGTCGAACGCCACTAGCATTCTATCAGAGGTTCCTTGGATACAGAGAGTACCGTGAAATGCGAGGACGTTGCCATGTTCAACCAAAAGGTACAACGGGACGGTTGGTGGACACTTTCCAAAAGAAAAAAAGGTCCTACCTGCACTACACGATGCTCTCCCCTTGACAGGGACACCCACCGCCGTAACGCTGGTTATCAACTGCATGCATACGAGACTGACCTGTCCGGCGTACGGTTCGCAAAAACCACGTCAGTCCATATGGGATATGAAAGCGGTCTAGGGCGTGTGAAGCGGGAAGGAGTGTAGGGAGATCGGAGTCGGAGCCCATGATCACGCCTACAATCGGGTGTACGTTCGAGTGCCCGCTCCCTGAGAGTGGTGTGTGGAGCGTATGTGTCGATCTCTGTTTGTGAGCTAGGAATAGGGAGGGCAGAAAGCGGAGGTCATAGATGTGCGCGCAATTCTGGATCGGTGTCCGCGACGAGTGCAACATGCTCCATTTTGCGGCCCAGCCGACACTTGGACATACGTAGTGAGCGTAGTGACATTAAAGAACTAGGTTGCTTCCATCAACATGGAGCATCTGATGATGATAAGCATTGCGACGGGTGGGACATGAAGTATGAAGCTTCCAAGGGGCAACCCGAGGATGGCGCGCGAGTGGTTCTCGTATTGAGGCATAGCATGCTTCGATGGTGTAGTGGCCCGAGTTTGAGGACGGGGAGCAATTTCGTTGATATATATCCTGCCTGACAGAACGGGGGGTGAGGTGACCAGTAGAAGTCTGAAGTAGGGGTTGGTGAGGTTGCGAATTCGATCCGAATTGTCAGTGGCCGCCAACTCAAGACCGCCAGTGGACAGTGGTACGAACCTGATTTATTCACCGCCAATTATTTAACCGGATTAATGGATAGTATACTCCTGGCCGCCGATCGTTCATCTCGTCTCGCAGGAACCGGGTACATCATGATGAACTGGAATAGACTAGTCAAGAAGTGTAACAAGCGTACAACCTTTTCAAAAGCCCAATTCGGACAAAAATTCCCAGCCACTATATGATGTGAACAACTCCAGTTCTCGAGAGGCCACGCCAGATCTTCCGCTGACCTCCGTCTTGTTGGGATTCGTGGGACTTCGAGCTTGTGTAAAGTCCTCATGAAAACCTGCAAATGGAGAACAAGTCAGCCCAATTTCAGTGCTTTATGTGGCTGACAATATTATAGCTAGTCTAGTGTAACTGAGGCTGACACGCCTGGGCTATATAAACCATCCACCCCGCGTCCTCTCTCCTTTAGTTCACTTGCCATCGAACGACTATGTACCCGATTCCTTCTGTTCGCTCCTGCTTTTGCTCTCTCTCCTGCAACTCCTTCCGTTGCACTGGACCCAGGCTCTGCCGGGCAGTCCGTTTCTGTCGCGTCCCAGGGTGGCTTCCTGCTCTCGGCCTTCGTCTGGATTACTGGTTACTTGTACCATGGACAAGGTGCAGCCAATATCCCCCGGACGAACGACACCTGGGCCTCCTTTACTGGATCCCTGCCGTCCATGCGTCATTTCGGTTCGACAACGACGTCCACGGCGGCTACGACGGAGCGTTCCGCTGATCTCAAGGCAGGTTTCAAGGTGGATTTGATACTGATACGTGCTTCTCACACAAACTGACTCATGGACTAGAGCACGCGAGTGTGGTGTATGCGAAACATTTCCATCCTACATTCTGGAACGTAAGTAGACTCGGCATCTCCTCGGAAATTTTTACCTGATGGTTGTCTCAGATTGTCGAGTGTCATCCAGCGACGTCTTCTACTCCGGCAATCTATGTGGAAGACGAAGCGAACAAGATCCTCTAACCTGCCTGGGATGAACTCATTCTTGGACCTTGGCGACGATGACATGGGCGACAGTGGAGAGCGTGCAAGCTCGCCGACGAACGTCAATTTCAGGAGCAAGATAATCGGTACGACTGTCCGGTCTGGCGGGTTCCTCCCCCTTCCTGGCAAGCTTGAAGATGAATCATCCGAGATCTCCCCTTCCAAACACGAGGAGGAGCTCATCTATTCACCTTATTTCCTAAACGGAGGGGCGACGGTCGGGGTAGCGGGTAAGCCCCCTGAAGAGAGCCTTCGCCGGCTCGAAACCGTTACCTATCCCGTACACCTTACCTGCCATGGTGCGAACTATAGTCATCCCGACGCTCGGCCTGTTCCTTGGAGAGACGCACACGACGGATGTTCTCGACCCTGACTCGACCCGTCGAGTTATCTACTTTTCGAACCCTCCTCCCAAGCCCCCTCATTGTCGATGTCACCTCTGATCACATCAAATTGTACTTGACCTGTGTACAAACGTCCTTCTATCGACCGTCGTGGACCCGTGGATTAGCTTTCCCCTTGAGCCCTACGTCGCGAATCGCTCATCGTCCCATCTTTTTTACTTGTTCAGAACAGGCTTTCAACTCCGCATGCTTCGATTGGTTGATGTTGGTCCGTTTCGAACACGGGATGACCTTGACGTGGGAGGACGTGTTCTCATGCCTGAGTTCATATCATTTTCGAGCTTGAACTTGGGGATATCAAGTTGTTGTACAGGTCCATATGTGACTAACGAAGACTGGTCCGAGTGGGATCTCTCTCCACAGACGAGAGAGATCCGAGAACCGGATGGCAGTGTGGTAGGCGAGGGGAAACCACCTAAGTACTATCTTATAACACGACACGATAGGTCGGCGACGGCCAACCGGCGCTATGCTACAGCCGACTATGCACATTTGAACTGAAACCACAGCCGGGATTCTTCAGATCGTGGATGCCGAACGTGTGCACTCGGGAACCCTCAGGGAGATGTATCCAGCGCTGATTACAGCAATTGACAACGAGACTTTTTCTAGAAAAACACGCCAGAGAGGTATGTATTTCTGAGGGGCCTGAATTGAGTATGATCAGATGACGAAGACACTAATGAAGAGGTCAGTGTCCGCTGTTTGCAGGAGGGAGACACATGTGAACGAAGCGTGACGCACAGCTGACAATCATGGTCAAGATGCCATATGTGCTCGAGACTGGGGCCTTCTCATCAACTCCGAGATTTCACTCTCTGTCTTCGCAAGCTTGGTCTTCAGCAAATTGATCTTTTCTTCATACATCTCTTCCATATTTCCGAGCCGCTCGAATATTTGATCGACATCCCGCCTTAGCCCAACCCCATCTGTTGATTGTGCCGACATTTGGGAAGCAACCGCCTTCTTCCCTCGCGGACGACAGATGGAAAACACGCCTTCATGCACATCAAAATAAACAAATGGTGTGACAAAATCACAAGCTGACTCACCCTTGATAGTGCACCTAGCCCTCCGTCTAACACACATGGTACACGCGCGTCTCTTGCTCTGATTTCCGGAACCTTCAGCATTCATGGGCCACACACACTCAAACCCATGTGACTTGCACGAATCACAAACCTGAAAATGAAAGTCAAAAGCGAGCCACCTGGGTATAAGAAAGCTCACCCTCGAGGATTCGGCATCCATGGCAGGGAAAGGATCTCCAGCCGCTCCTCTCCTAGGCCCTTTGATGGAAGAGGTGGCCGAGGGTCCGGCAGTAGAATTGTATTGCGAACTAGCCTCGTCGTCGCCGTCATCGTCGTATACAAATTGGACCGGCTTAAAAAGAAAATCGAGATCAGAAAAGCAGCCCGGGAACCGCCTGGGTATAAGAAAGCCCACTCTCGACAAATCAGCATTCATGGCGGGGGAAACATCTCCGGCCATTCCTTTGGTCCTACTACGCTCTTTAGTGGAAGGGGAGGTCGAGGTTCCGGTGGTAACCTTCGGCCACAGACTAACGTCGTCGTCGTCGTCATCGCTGTCTACAAATCGGACCGGTTTCACAATAGCCCTCGCTTTCTTCCAAGGCCTTTCCGAGTCTGGCACGGACACCCATCTCTTATCCTTTAAATACAATGTGATCGGCGCGGGACCATTCTCATCTCCCGCGTGAAGAGAATTATCCACAGCTTCTCTATTCCTTGTAAATTTCGCTCCTGTCGGCCCATTTGTTAACGCATGCGCACGACATCACGATAAGTGATCTACTCTTGCCTTTCCCTCTTCTATTCGAAACAAATATTTTTTCTTCTTCAACCCCAGCGTCGCCAGGGATCTTCATTGTCACTAGACGTTCAACATCACTTTGAGCATGAATGAGACGGGAACCAAAACGAAAACCCGCCTGACGGTGGCAATTTCTCCCACCAGATATCCTTGTCCTCGAGTTCAGGCAGTTCGTCCACCCGTATCTTCACGTATCCATCGCCAACTACTACTTTATCGTCGTCCGCGCGCACACGATCGAAGCGAAGCGTGTCGATAGCCATTCCCGACGCGTCGTGGCGTGACAACAACATACGCTCCAAACTTCCCAAGAGCACCGGATGTGGACAACGTATGCTCGGCCCGGGAATCGTCGCCTTGTAAATGAAACGAGTCGAGTCTAGGAACAAGTTCGTCGACTGGATCGCTCACCAGCTCCCTTTCCAAGTTATCCCGCGCCCAGGGACCCCAGCGTTCCTTGTCCCCGATCAAGCGTGGCACGAGGTTCAGAACGGCGTGTACGCGAGCCGTGACGCGAAGAACGTCGTAATTTATGTTTGAGAGCGCGTTCATTACAAGTTTGTGGAGATGAGAGGTGACTTGAGGCCACCTAAACTGAAGCACGACTTGGTTGCCGGATTGTCATTCATACATAATCATAGATTGTCATTTCGTACATAACAATGGTTCACGTGGTGGGCGTCCCTTATGGCGCCACGTGCTAGTGCAGCCTTTGAGCGCTTAGACGAGCCAAGCGCTCTGGAGGTAAGTGAAACTGACGTTCGATGGTACTTGGACCGGAACTGGAAAAGCTGCAAAACTTGGACTCATGCAAGATTGCCTGCGCTTCCCTTGGATTCAGACGTGTGTGACCAGACAACAAGAAGTCGTATATATTCAAGAGATGGCACGGTGGCGCCAAGAAAATCGAAACTGTATCGTTCCTGCACAGGGCACAATTTATTTGACATCGCAGCAAACCGACGCTAAGCAAGGAGACCCAGCAAGGTACGCGAAACGGCTCCGTCCACGCTCAATTCATGTGCAGCACCGGGGAACCGTCCCCACGTTTGCGCATGAAGATCCGTTTCTCGCCAAGCATCTCCACGATGTTGACCGTGGAGCCGCTCTGGGCACGACGCATGCTATCCCCGCCCTCCGTTCCGGTCTTCGTTGAGTCCCCTTCCGCTTCCTCGTTGATGTGTCCGCATGTGCCGCCGTTTGCCTGAGCAAACCGTGCGGGAAGCTCTGAACCGTGTACGGCTGCAGCAACGTTGAAGAGCGTGAAGTGGACGCCCTTGCCAGGTCTAAATTGAACGAGGATGATCAGCGCTGCAAGGAGCGCAAAAACGGCGGTCGCAACGGCCAAGTTCGGAATGGACGTAGCAAACACGAGTTCAGGCTGGGAGACGCGTCCGGGGACGTAGGCAGTACCGAGGTAGCTCGCGAGATATGCTGTCGCAAACACGCGGTGCGTCAATAACACTGCGTGAACGGGAAACGAGGCAGAGGTAACGCACACTTCGCGGCGGACTGAATGATTTGGGTATATCCCTTGGTGATGTCTTCGATCGGTGCAGGGGTGATCGTCGCCAACGTACCAAACGACGCGTTGATCCCAGGGAGATTGCCAAACTGCTCCTTTCCGAACAAGAGATCGACCTGCACCTGTGACCCTAGCTGGTTGTATTGTATTTTGCTTCCGGAGAGCTGGCCAGCGTATTGTGTAAGCGACATTGTCGTGATCGAAAACAGAGCGACGGTCTGGACGGGGTGAAGGTTGCCTTGGCGTGTGAGCTGATGGCCAGCCAGAGGTGGTTGCACATGAAAGAGACCGTGTGCATCGTTTCGTACTTCGCGTGTTTCGACCTTGGCGTTCGGCAGGCAAACTAAAGCAGCCATAGTCCATGTCTGATCGGTCAAAGCGATCGTAAAGGTAGTATTTATGCTCGTCAAGTCTAGAGTGAGGTCGACGGGTGTACCGGCGAGGCAGCCAGATCCAGCTACACACTGGCCAAGAAGGAACACGGTCGAACCATCCGATGGGAGGGCGCTCGTGGTGTGGTTGGTCACCTCAAGGGTAGGGTTTTTAACAGCGGCGAAGGGAGAATTCCCCCCAAACGCTACAGGGTAACAGTACATGAGCACCAAGGAACAAAAGAGCCGAAAATCGAATTTGAGGAACTTACGGAGGGCATCAGATTGAACCAGGACATCCAAGTTGTAATCGATAAGATATGCCGTGGCGAAGTATTGATTAGAGTCCACCGACGAATTGACGGGAACTTGGACAGGTGCAGTGAGGTTTGTGGATGCCCAAGAACATGTCGGATTGATCCCAATTACATCAGACAACCATCTCGCACTCGCTGATGTCGACAGATCAAGGGGGACGGGGGCGATGAACGCTGCATAATCCGATTCTGACGAATCGGCTACGCCGAAAGAATACTGGACGCCAAGTTCTATTTCGGCCCACGCGATGGAGGCGGCTGTCTCAGAGTTTAATCCTACATTGAACGTAGGATCTGAGGCTGTGGCACTAGGTACACCTAAATGAGTAACGTACAAACCAAGGAGAATATTATACCCACTTTAGCACACTCTGCGCGGCCACCGCTCCAATAGCAAAAGCCATTAGACCACTGTCGGATAAGACGCTCTCGACCGTCACTGTCCACAATGAAGCAAGGGAATAAGAGTCTTCCTCAAAGAACTCTGCATGCGACTTACGGGCACCCGGAGCGAGCGTCGCCACAATCCAGATCAAGAGTGAAGCAGTGATTCCAAGAATATAGTAGTTAGAGCATGCACGTCTCCACATCGCGATTATTGTGTCAACATTACTGAAAGTTGGGGTCGAGATATGATTGATCGATTGCAATGGAACACCGCCACTATGGGATGCCAGGACGCGGAAAAATTCTTCACTCTACGACGAATCGCGTACATAAGCGACTTTGTTCGCCGATACATTCTACTTACTTTCAAGTTGGAAACAATCTCGTGGATCGGGTAGAGCGCTATCGAGATGATGATAATGCTGATGGTAGTAATACCACCTTTGATAGCGGCTGTACGCGATTCGATGTAATTGCCATTAGAATGAATCGCGAGATGACGAGATGCAGCACCCACCAAGATGCTGCGGTGTAACGGCATAGAGGCCATATGTATTGACTGGCACGACCTTACCATGAACCGTGTAACAGAACGCGAGGTAGGCAATAGCGGCGAGTGGAAAGAGTGCCATTTCCAACGGCGTTTGGATCCTGTGCCATACGGGCAGCCGGTTGGCCGATGGGACTTTTTGTGATGGCTGAGGACGTGAAGTTGTGAGGAGCAAGCTGGAACGCGACCCTCGGGAAGGGTCAGTAGCTCCCATCGCGTCGGGTGTATTCTGAGACGGAGCTGAATGATCTTTCAAAGGTTGCTCTTGCGAAGGTATGGCAGTGCCTTCAATAGAGTGTTTCAGAGGACTGAGAGGGTAATAAGATGGCTCCATCATGACAGGTCCGATTTTGGGTTGGTAAAATGGCGAACGAGTGTGGGTGGGCCTAGATAAGGTCAAGTAGTAAGTCGACGAAAATGTTATAGTAGAGCGTTCAAACGCCGGAGAGAAGAGCGTGACACATACCAGCTTTCAGACTGGGGGAGGGTGGGAGAAAAGTGCACAAGCTTTGATGAGGCTCACCCTGATCGCGACTTCCAAAAATTCATTAGACTCGGTCATCGTTGAGGTAAACACGATCGGGCTGTGTTTCTAAACTTACGACTCGCTGCCAGTTGTCATCACTCTTCGCTACCGATTCGCTACATATATTTTCCGCTCGCCACCGTACTGGCATCGCTAACTGAAGCTCCCACTGGTCAAGTTGCTCGAAGTTATCACTCACCGCCAATTATCGTGACCCATCGAAATGCATAGAGAATAGAGACCAGAGCTCTGGATACAGCATAGTAAATTGTTTGATGGTTGCACTAGCAGAAGACGATGTCGCGATCGATAAGGTTGTAACCCCGGCTAGAGCAACTTCAAATGAACGACAGCGGCGATAAGGCTTCGAAACAGTGCTCCACTCTCGCTTAGCTCTCACGGCATGAGAAACCTCACCGATTCAACGCGCTTAGACCACTCGACGAACCTCAAGGGTGCAATTTACACGGTATTCCAGACTGCAACTATGTCTTTGGAAATTTATCGAGGCCGCCAGGCTAGTGAGCCTGCAACTGTGCAACATAATACTTTACACTATAATCCAGCCACGACGTATTTGATCAAACCTGACCAGCGCCACAGGAATGGTTTTTGTAGCCCTGATATTGATGGTCAGTTGGCAGGGCTAGTTCTGGCATACCCTTGGCTCACTTTCAAACAAAAGGTTGCTGCTTCAGATATAGTATCGGTGCAGTGGCTCACCACTGCGGCACTATCAAGTTGAAGTCAGCCATGCGGTACCATGGTTATTCTGTGAAGATTGCTCCGTCGGAAGGTAAATTACTCTGCTGTTCACGTAAGTTACGTCAACATGACAGTAACCCTGCCAGTGGAAATACTCGGCATTGAGCAAAGGGTAATGCTTACAACTCTGTCCATTACGCTCACTACTTGAATACGCTTGATAAATATCTAAGTTCCCCATCATTCAGGTTGCGCTTCTGTCAGCTTGGTCCTACAACGAATCGGCATCCAGTCATGTTCAAGCCTTTGCACGCACCACTCATACTGGGTTCGATATTGTCATATGTGAAAGCAGATTCAGGCAGTAAAGCGTCGTCAGAATTTTGAAGCCATTTACTGACAAATGGCCTCGCATGTGTAGCATGGGTCACGCTCCCAATGAACGTTGCACCGTATCTCTCAGAAGATTCTTACCTTCCCGCAACTGTACCAGTCCTCTTTGGGACACCTCCACAGCAGATAAACCTCACAGTGGATGTGTCTAGCGGACCTCTTGCTACGTACTCGTCTAACTGTATCCTCTGTCCTGGATCAACCTTGTTTGATCCGTCATTGTCGTCGACATTCCAGGTGTGTTCATATTTTAAGAATACAATAGGCGTGGCTTGTCGTGCTTGGGTGGCTGAGCCTTTCTCAACATCTTGTAGACGAACGACACTCCTTGGAGCAATTCCCTCCCATCGTTTTACGGAGTGTTAACTTCCGACACCGTTGGACTCGGTGGCCTCGTTAGTGCCGCTAACCAATCTTTCGGCAAGCGGACTGTTCTATTTACCCTTGGCTGTCGTGGTCACTCATGGCTGAATATTTTCAACAGTAAACATACTTGACGGATCCAATAAAAACATCTCGAGCACTGTTTGGAATGGTCATCTTGGTGCTTTCCTCGATCCGCTTAACCCTGCTGAAACCGCAAACCACCTCTTCACCCGTTTGCATAAGTCGTCCTCCCTTCTCAATCCTGTCGTCGGTATGCGGTTTGATCCTGCAAACCCAAAGGTTACGATTGGAGCACTCGACCCAAATGATTATGAAGGGACGATCAATTGGGTACAACTGGACCAGAACCCGGATCCCAATGGCGATTACACCAACACCTTCAATTTCGATGGTGTGAAGGGTTATGATGGGAAATTCGTACCATTTAATGGAAGTCTGAATGCCGCACTTGATTCTTGCGAGTAGCCCAGTCTATTCCTTCTCGCTGGTCCGAGGTTGACTGTGCTTGATCCAGTCTCCTTGTCCATTTCACTTCCAGACGCGGAGGTTTACTTCAACAACACCAACTCGACTGGACCTGTCCCGACGCCAATCGGACTTCTCCCTGATGTTGGTGTCTTCGAATACAACTGCACATACGGCCCTTCTAGCAATTTTAACTCGTCTCGATCGCCGTATGTTGCTTTGACGGCAACGATCAATGGGGTCGACTATCCGATTGACTCCCCAGGCAATTTGTTAAGACCTCAGTCTGGCGCGTCTGGTCTAGGTTATTGTCCCGTGGGCATTCAAAGTAGGGGTGACACCCAGCAGCCGAGCATCGCTCTCGGGCTACCATTTCTGCGGAGCGTCTATGTGTATGTTCCTCATCCTCGCTTTCGCATTGATCTCACGGATTGTGATCGACCCAGCGCATATCGATTCCCGACGGATAACTGTCCAGGGTACTATGGGTTCGCCTTTCCGTCGGGGTCCAACCGGACACAATCGCAGATCTCGCAAAAGCCGACGGCAACACCGACCAGCAGCTCACAGTGCTTGTCTCTCACCGCGCCTACCTCAACGCCAACAGCCAGCGTCGTGTTAGCACAAGAAGTGCTCGCTTCAGAAGGCACATATGCAGTTTATGGGCAGGAGGGGGCAAGTCAGGTGCGGTTGATGGGGGTGGACGAAATCCCGAAGATGATATGGAATTGGACGGCACTGACGGCGTGAGGGAAAGTAGATGTTCTAAAAGCGCGGAGTTCGTCACTCCTAACCCGAGAGAAACCATCTGCATGCAGCATCATTCGTTTAGCTAACATTCGTTTGGTTGTGTCAAAGTTAAAGAACTGTTCGCCCCATGAGCGATTTTTTTTGTGAGGACAAAATTCCTTGACTCGACTCGAGTGGCACACATAATACTCGAGCACTTGACAGGGGGGATACCGTGACTCCTGAACGTAGATTAGTGCAAACTGTCAGTTACATGAAATTATGATCATAGACGATAATGGGAGAGACGCACGTACTGATCACATCTTGATGGTGACATCAGTGTTGAGCCTCACTGTCGAAGTGCAAGGTACGCACTTGTGATGTAGCCATACCTTTACCGACTGAAATAGAATTTTTGGCTTGACGGTGTTGATCAAGATAAGTGTTATGGAAGCTGGTCCAACGCAACTTCCATCTCATTGACACAACCACCTGCAGAGTTCGAAGAGAATACGTCGGCACCAGAGGCGAGTGATTCTATGAGGAGTGCCAGCCGCGACGGGCCAAGGTTGGGCTCCTATCCGTCGACGAACGCACTCAGTCCCGGAAACGGTATCGGGCACTCCTAGGAGGGCACACACCTTGCGTATCTGCTCGAGATCGTCCTTGAAGCCCTCCGCGATAGACGCCATCCAAAACTTGCGAAACTTTTCTTTCAAGGCATTCTCGCTCTGTGATCCATTTTCTGGAATGAAAGGCGGGATTTCCTCGTTTGGTTGGGGGGAGGGTGAGTCACGTTGTAGTGGAAGATCTGGATGTTTGGGTCTGCTGGACGGCACGGACGTGTCAACTTCTTCCTTGTCCGAATCCGAGTCATCCTGTGAGTCATTGGACGAGGAAGATGTTTCGTCTTCGTCCTCGTCCTCG
>JBBPJX010000637.1:0-12715 GCA_038088955.1 Neotropicomus parvogracilis | reverse complement strand
CTCCCAAACATTTATTTTGCCATCGCTTCCCGTGCTCGCAATCCATCCGAGATTGTCGCCTTTCCCGGTTCCCCAGCTAATTGAGTATATACTCCTTGTATGGCCTTTGAGTTGATGGGCAAGTTCCCATGCATGCCTAGCGGACCGTCTCCAGATTCGGATGGTGAGATCGTCGGAGCAAGAGGCAAGGTAATCGCCGCGAGGTGCCCATGCAACAGACCACACTGTTCCTGTGTGACCGGATAACGTCGCGAAGCAAAACCAGTCTTCGGATTCATCGTCGACGTAAAGCTTGATCGTGTCGTCGTAGGAAGCCGATGCAAGAATCTATCCTCGGAGCTGGAATCAATCTCGGAGCGCGTCTGCGAGAGTGAGAACAACCTCCTCTGTAGGATGCCACGCGACACACTTCACGTCCTGACTATGGTCCATCATGACGGCCATGCATTCGAATTCTGCGTCTGGCTTGACTGGAGCAGGAAAAATAAATCAAGGGAAGGAGATGGATGACTGAACTATGCGATCACCTTCCCAGACCCATACTGTCTTGTCTCTGCTGCACGTCGCGAGCAATGTTCCCGTCCCAGAGTACGCGACACTCTTGCATTCCGTTTCGTGCCCTTCCAACAACGCGACGCATTCCCACTCCTCAGACTCGGATGTATCACCGTCGCCCTCTGATTCCTCGCGCTTTTCCCATATTCCGATGTTGGCATCAAAGGATCCTGTCGCGAGCGTCTTGCCTGAAGGCGTCCATGCAACGGTTCGGACCGTTTTGCCGTGTGCTGTCGTGATCGTCGTGAGGTGCGAAAAGGATAACTTGGACGGGTCGCGTGGGTCTTTGCGATAACCGTACAAGCGCACTGTCTTGTCCGCCGAGCATGAGGCCAGCAAAGGCTTATCCGGGTTCCAGGCGACTTGCCAGGCGCAATCACCGTGACCTGGACACGAAACGTGTCAATGAGGACTTCCGTGTGTCGTGAAATGCGCACTTGCCTGGTAGCTCGGCGTAGAGCTGGAGTGTGGACGGTAGATCCAGAGCCATCGGATTGGTTTGTCGATAACGCGCTTCTTCCCACGGTCTCGTTGTTCTTGGTGAACAGCAACGCCCTGAGGCCCGCCGAATCTTGCTGGTTCGGGATACAGCCTTGTTGATTCTACAAGCTCCCCTACGCTTTGCTAGGATGATTCAGACTGGCCTCATACAGAGTGCACACGACGACCTGATCACGGACCTCTGCTATGATTACTATGGACTGCGTCTCGCTACCTGTGGTCTTGATCAACGGTAAGCCACTTCAATCATGGCGCGTGTCGACCACTCCCAACGGGTTTCAGAATCAAAATTTGGCAGCTAAACGAAAACGACGGGACCTGGAGCGTCGAAGACGAATGGAAGGTCGTACCACGTCTCTATGGCATCAAGCGCGACGTGTTCACCCCGTATTTCTCATAGGCACATGACGCTGCCGTTTCAGGACTGAGCTGGGCTCACCCAGAGTTTGGCACCATCCTTGCGTCAGCGTCGTTTGACAGGACCGTCAAAATCTGGGAACAGACCTCGTTTGCGGCTGGTGGACAAGCCCAATCCAACGGATCTGTGCATGCGCCGCCTGCAGTCTCTAGCGGTGGCTCCTCGACAAGATGGGTAGAACGAACCGTCTTGCTTGACGCGCGTGGCACAGTGAGGGCGGTGGAATTCGCGCCACACCACTTTGGATTGAAGTTGGTACGTATAACATTAACGCGAGCTCGACGCCGTTCCTCTATCTCAACGTTATTCAGGTGACCGTCTCGTCTGATAACCACCTTCGGATATACGAGTGTCTAGAGCAATCCTCGTTGGCTACGTGGCAGCTTTGCGAAGAGGTGGATGTTACAACTCTTCCGTCCATGTCTTCTCCGTCGTCGCTCTCTGTCGCATTTGCGACGCCCACCCAAACAAATGCAACGCTCGAGGGTGCATCTGCTTCTTTGGTCGCCCAGGCACTACAACAATCACAATCACAAGTCCCATTGCAACAGAGACCTGGACTGGGTAATCGGGAAGCTGATGGTGGATGGTGTGTATCGTGGTGTAAAGAAAGGTACTGGGGCGAGGTTCTTGTGGCGGGTTGTGGCATCTCTGGAGCCGTCAAGGTGCGTTGCTTCTTTGCAATCATGCCACGACCTGAACTCGTTGAACACTGCAGATAATACAAGTATCGCCGTCTCGTCGGCCAGCGACATTACTAACCCTCGATCCCACACCCTCTGGATCTCAAAAACCGTTGGAGACCAACTCAGGGACAGCTCCATCTGCGGACGGGGAAGCGCCAACGCCATATGCGATCACCTCTGTCGCATGGGCGCCGTCCTGTGGGCGATCATATCATCTCCTTGCAACCGGTGGAAGAGATGGCCACGTGAGAATTTGGAGGGTGAAACCAGTCGAAGACAACGATGATCCCGAGGCGGAGGGAGAACCGAGATGGACTGGCACGATCGTAGCAGACTTTGACCACCACAAGTCTGTCTGCTTCATTCCTCCCAGCGTGCCGTGCTAATCTCTCGTCCAGGTCGGTGGTCGGTCGGGTGGAATGGAATATAACAGGGTATGATTGTTGTACCGGCTTTCCACTGTTGGGATATTGATTCACACTTCAGCACCGTTCTTTCGTCAGCTGGCAACGATGGTCGCGTTCGGCTCTGGAAAGCCACGATTGGGAGCGTCTGGAGGCCTGCGGGCAGCATCGGAGTTGAGCAGTCCGAGGATTCACCTGATGCAGACGCAGTCATGGATGATAGCATCGTTAGCGAATAGTAGTTCAGCTCGACGAGCAACCAGCTATGTAGATGTAACTTACAAGTTGTCTGGAGAAAAAAACAAAAAGAGGTCTGGGTGGGGAGTCGACCCAAAGGCAGAACCAACACTCCCTCCTCATATCGGTCGGGTCAATCTCTTCTTCATCTGCCATTTGCGAGACACAAGGGACGATGACACAACTTGGGTCGTTCGCTTCCAGTCGCCATCCTCCAGTAGCGCGTCTAACATCGTCTTTCATCTCAGCAGACAACGCTACAAGATCGTCGTCTGCCGCAACCTTGGCCCCGATGTAATGCCACTATTGGAGAGCAGACACGAATTAGAGGCATGTCGAAACACTTCGGGACGTCATTTTGGCTAACACTATGAGATCTGCTAGTTGGTCATCTGGCCGGAAGACCGTGCATGCGAAAGGAAGTGGCTTTTGGAGAATATCCCTGGTGCATCTGGGGTGATCGTCATGCTGACGGATAAGGTGTGTCCCTCATGCAATGGCTTTCTCAAACACGTTCGATTCCGTTCTCAGGTCGACTTGGAGCTCCTGGACAAGGGTCTGTCACGACGAGGACTCTAAAGGAATCGGTTCTGATTTGAGCTTCGGCTTGTAGCCGGCCCTTCTCTTCGAGCCGTGTCAACGATGTCTGTCGGTTACGGTGGGCTACCCTCTTCCTCGTACCATTGCTGTTAATGGGTTGTCTGAGCAGAACACATTGACCTCGAGGCAGCCGCAAAGAGAGGACTCAGAGTCGGTTATACCCCCGATGTCCTAACCGATGCAGGCGAGTTGCGCCCATCTAAGCAATTTCATACCCTCAAGCCTGTCATCCAGTCGCCGATATATGCGTGATGTTGGCGCTGATGGCGGGAAGAAACGTTGGAGTGGGATACTCCATGGTGAAAAACGGAGAGGTACGTGGCTGAACTCGGACGAGCATGCATCCGATTGACAGCGTCTCCAGTGGCCAGACTTTTCGTGGAGTCCTTTTGCTCTTTGCGGACCGCAGCTGAGCACGACGATACTCTCCCCTACGCGCAAAGTCGGATTCATCGGATTCGGTCGGATAGCTCAAGCGACCTTGTCGCGACTCGTACCGTTCGGCATCACGCATTGCCTATATTCGTCGAACCCCTCCTCTCCACCGAACCCACGGCGTGACGCGGAATTGCAAACGAAGTACGACCTGAAAGCGGTGTCGAGGGTGGATCTGGAAGAGCTGGCTCGCGAAAGCGATGTTCTGATCGTTCTCGCACCGGGCGGTCCGGGGACGTATCACATAGTCAACGAAGACTTGTTGAAGAAGATGAAGAAGACCAGCGTTTTCGTCAACGCGAGCAGAGGGACGTTGGTGGATTCGGACGCGCTCGCGAAGGCGCTCCGAGAGGGGTGGATCTGGGGTGCGGGGATTGATGTCGTGGAGGGCGAGCCAAACGTGCCGAAGGATCACGCGTTGGTCATGGAGCCGAGGTAAGTCGTTCGAGCCTTGTGTAAGCGCAAGCTCGACATGTTGCAGATGCGTTATCGTTCCGCACGTTGGGAGTGCGACGCTGGAGACACGGAGACATATGGCGACGTACGCTGCGCAGAATCTGATGGCCGGGGTCCTCGGCGGCGATATGCCAGCTCAAATCGATCTCTGAGAACGGCGTTGTGTACTTTTTTTATGTATTCGGCCTTTGGTGACCACCCTGTTGGCGTCGTGTACTTTTTATACGCCCAGGGCCCGAGTTGACTAAGCATACGATTCGTTTCGCGTATATATAAAGGCGTCTCTGAAAATTGTATGGCTCCGTCGACTTTTCCCCCTCTGTGATAATGACAAAGTTCATCCTCGTTTCTGGAGGCGTGGTCAGTGGGATCGGCAAGGGCATCATTGGTGCGATGCAGCGTCTTCCGTGCCCACAGATCCCTGTTCATCTCGTCCGACGTGTAGCCTCGTCGACCGGCCTGCTCCTGAAAACGGCGGGCTTCAAGGTCACAGCGATCAAGATTGACCCTTATATGAATATAGATGCCGGTACCATGCGACCCACCGAGCACGGTGAGATCGTGACAAAATGGCGTTCGTCGGTCTCGTTCCTGAGTATCCTCACCAGGTGAGGTTTATGTCTTGAATGACGGTGGTGAGGTGGATTTGGATCTGGGCAACTATGAACGATATCTGGACGTCACACTATCGAGGGATAACAACATAACTACCGGCAGGATCTATCAAGAAGTAATCGAGAAGGAGGTTCGTCTGCGCAACGGTGCCTCATTCCCCCGCGCGTTCATCTTTTGCACAGAGAAGAGGCGAATACCTTGGAAAGACGGTCCAGGTGGGATCGTTCGCGATCGGTGTGGATAGGCCCCTCAGTAACGCGTACCCGGTAGATCGTACCTCACGTCACGAACGCCATCCAAGACTGGATAGACCGGGTCTCGAAGGTCCCTGTCGATAACTCTGGCGATGAACCAGATATTTGTATTATAGAGGTACGCGCGATTGATCTGTTGAACGGAAATACCTAAGTGCCCTCAGCTCGGAGGGACTGTTGGAGACATAGAATCCGCTCCGTTCATCGAAGCCATGCGGCAGTTCCAGTTTCGGGTTGGGCATAATAACTTTGCTCTCATGCATGTCTCCCTTGTTCCAGATATGCACGGCGAACAGAAGACTAAGCCTACACAGACGACCGTCCACGCTTTGCGAGGGCTTGGACTGCTTCCGGATATAGTGAGTCCTAATTTCCTTGGGCATTTTGGCGCACTCAGGCGAACCTGAGTGTCAAAGATCGCCTGTCGGTTACTGGGTTCCAAGCCACTGGAAAAGGGAGCAAAGGAGAAGATTTCAATGTTTTGTCATGTCGCGTCTGAGCAAGTGGTCGGCGTGCACGATGTGTCTTCTGTGTACCATGTCCCGCTGCTGCTCCAGTCCCAAGGGATTGTCGACTATCTTCGCAAGCGGTTGAACCTCCCAGCTCTTAAGATCGAGGAGGGGATGATATCTAAAGGTCTATCTCTCGGCGCCAAATGGAAAAGTATGATTAAAAGGTATGTTTCGATGTCACCTGCGTTTCGGACATCATCCGCCCCACTCATCATCACACCAGCCATGAACGCCTATTTGACCGGGTCAATGTCGTCCTGGTTGGGAAATACACTGATCTCCAGGACTCGTATATGTCTGTCATAAAAGCTCTTGAGCATTCTGCGTTTCGGGTCAAGCACGAGCTTGTCATTCAGGCTCGTTGAGCTTTTCGGATCGTATGATCATATGCTAATTAGAGAGAAACATAGTGGGTGGAGTCTTCGGATCTTGAACCCAAGACGCAGGTGACTGATCCTGCCAAGTACCACGACGCTTGGAGGAGTGTCGTGGGTGCCGGGTATGTCCTCTTGTTTTCCGAGAGACTACACTGAGATCGTTGGTCAAGAGGCATCCTCGTTCCTGGCGGTTTCGGACAGCGTGGAACAGAGGGCATGATTCTCGCAATCAAATGGGCACGCGAACAGAGAGTGCCATTCTTGGGCATCTGTCTTGGGTTCCAAATGGCTGTATTGGAGTGGGCGAGAAACGTGCTTGGCGTGCACGGTGAGCTCCACCCTTTCTCGATGGGTACCCTGACTTTATACCTTCCGTTGACCCGGGGATACAGACGCGACGTCGGCCGAGTTCCACCCTGATGCTACACACCCTTTCATCGTCTTCATGCCTGAAATATCCCGCACGCACATGGGGGGCACGATGCGCCTCGGTCTTCGTCCGACGGTTTTCCAACCTTGCGCTAATATTACCGATCCAGAGAAGTCTCCCTCTGAATCTCCGTCTACTCCCGTCGTAAACGGTACCGGCGATGGTGAACTAACCGCCAACGGCATCCATCCTTCGACGAAGACGTGGTCGAAAACGCGCAAACTATACGGCAACGCAGATAAGGCATGGGAGCGACACCGTCACCGTTATGAAGTGAACCCCGCGGAAGTTGCCCGTCTCGAGGCCTCAGGACTCACCTTTGTGGGAAGGGACGAGCGTGGTGAGCGAATGCAGATTCTCGAGCTCAGGGACCACCCATTTTTCGTGGGCGCTCAACCCCACCCTGAATTTTGTTCTCGGCCTCTGAATCCGTCACCGCCGTTCCTTGGTTTCATTGCTGCGGCGTGCGGCACGTCCGTGTTCGAGGAACAACTGGAAGAACAGTTGCAGTCTTTCAAGCCACCACATCCAGAAGATGTCATGGTCAGCGAAGAAGCTCTGAGGGCACGAACGAGGGAGCGTCCCGTTAACCGTGGTGTCACGCCCACGCGAGCATCACCTGAACTGGCTTAGTCGAAAGAGTAAAAGCCACCCTGGTAGAAGGATATATGCCATATCTTCGTTCCAATTGTATCTAGGATGCGTCTGATGCTGAATCAAAACCCAAATTACATGGATCCCTGGAAATCGAATAACCGTGCCACTGTAAACCGACCTCTTGATCTCATTCTCTAGCCCACGCTAATGTCAGGTTGGCCAATTCCAAGTGCCCGGCAGTCATATGTGATTAACTCTAACTCTTCCTCCGCGTGTTCGCGCCCTCCCACACAGAACGATTCTTGGACTTGGCTTTTCCGAGCGAGGAGGCGCCAGAAACGTTTAGACCGTCAACAAACAGTCCCTTCGTTTTCTCTGACCGAAGGCTTTCCTCGTACGCGTCTGTAAACTTTCTCGGAAACCTTTTCAGACTCGGTATCGAGACGTTGAAACATTCAGAAGACCAAGAGGACACGCCCGTTAAAACGGCATTCGGTTGTAGCCGCAATGTGGGTACGAGGGGCAGGTAATACCCTAGCAAAGAGGCGGCCGTACTCCGAACGTCAGCAGGGTCGATACAGCGCTGTATCTCCGCAAGGGAGAGCTTCAAGCGCTCGGTGGTCATGCCGGACGACCGTGCGGAGGAAAGAGAGTCAAGTTGGCCGTCGAGAACGGAAATCGGGAGTGGTTTTATCGGGAGGTGAGTCAGACGCCAGTCCATGTACCCCGCTTCCCAAGGCAGTAACAACAGGTCTGCGTGCACGATCGGTCTGTCGTCCTCGGTCCCTTTTCTAGGTACGAAAGACTCGAGTCGTCGGGCCAACGCCTCCGTTCGCTGGATATAAATGGTATCCTTGCTTGGAGTGCCGATTTGAATGATTCTTGTTACGCCACGATAGTCAACCCCTCTTGCGCTAACGTCTGAGGTGACCAGCACGCTCGCGCCTCCATTTTGGGTTATTGCAGCCTTTCGAAACAATACCGGCCGCTTCATTTTTGAATTCATCGTCGCAATCTCTGTGGTGCCGTCAGGCAGCACCTCTTCTGCAAGTGAACGCAACAACGCAGAGAATAATTCCGTCGCTTGGACAGTGGGACAGAACACGATCACTTTTGAGCTTGAACCGTGTGAGAGCTGATCGTGCGCCAGCAGTTTCAGTAGGGTCGGGAGTTGGTCCGAAGCCGTCGAACACAACGTGTAGAACTGCTCGAAATGATCGTGCGTTGCAAGTTTTGCGTCGGTCGTATGTTCCTCGCTCCGGCGTGACGTCAAATCTGGCTCTGATGACGCAGCGTCGATGAATATGGGGTTTGGGGACAGACGCGCAGCGAGTTGCCGGACGGCGCGTGGCATGGTCGCGCTAAAGAGAAAAGTTTGACGAGCGGGAGACGGAGGAAGGAAGGAAACGATTGCATCGATGTCATCGCGGAATCCCATGGAGAGGAGTGTGTCCACCTCGTCTAGAATCAGCTGGCTGCCAGTGAGCGATACGACGCACGAAGTAGACACGAAACTTGCCAGAGGACAGTCTTTAAGCCCGTGTCGGAACTCTGGTTCGTTGGTCAGGAGATCCCTCAGTCGCCCAGGCGTCGCGACCACAATATCCCGTGACGACTCTGTCCAGTCTTTCACTTGCTGGGCTTTGCCACTGGCAGCGCCGCCGACCAGCAGCTGCACTTCAGAGTCTCGATGTATTGTGTGTTTCTGTGCATCGCTTGCAATCTGGATGGCCGACTTCCTTGTGGGCGCGAGAATGAGTGGGCCCACAGAGCAACGTCGGTTTCCAGGTCTGGTGTTCTCTGTGATGACGGATGGTTTTCAACGCGCGTCCGTCAGACGGTGCAGAAAAACTCACGGAAACGGAGTGCAATGTCGAGTCCACTCTTCGTGGTTGCAGAGCAAGCCGCTCCTCGCACGACTTTGCAAATCGACTTGGTCGTTGCAGACATCAAAATTCTGCAGAGTTCGTCTACTTATAGTGCCTACACTGGTTGCGTAAACAAAAAATACAGTCGCAATGCATTAAGGGGGAATCGAACCCCCGGCGGGTCGATGGCAACGACCCAGGTTACCACTACCCCATTAATGCGACAGTAAAATTGAAGAAAAAAGGTTATTGGAGAGACAAAATTACCGTTGGAGCTCATCAGCTCGTGACTTGATGTCTACCAACAGTGGCAGCGTAAATCCAACACCTCTTTGAGAGCTAGACACGATGAAAGCATCCACCACGAACACAGCTCAACGTCAACTCTGCATGCCAATGATTGGGCAACTGTCTGTCCAGGGTCAACATGCAGCCAACGACTTAATACCAAGCATCGCGCGGCACACCGAATCAGTCCCTATCGCCACAAACACAATGT
The DNA here is from genome assembly GCA_038088955.1 of Neotropicomus parvogracilis. Classification (NCBI taxonomy): domain Eukaryota; kingdom Fungi; phylum Basidiomycota; class Agaricomycetes; order Boletales; family Boletaceae; genus Neotropicomus; species Neotropicomus parvogracilis. The sequence continues at coordinate 3,271 of JBBPJX010000637.1, read as the reverse complement.
CAAATTGTGATTTCATTGAGCCAATGGTGCGCTATGTGAGGAATCGACACCCAGTGACTACTCGACGAAGCGTGTTAGTTGTAAAAGGATGTTTTACCTACCGCGCAGACGTACATGAGCAGCCCCTGTCTCGTTTAGGCACTGGAACAGGAGTTTCATCAGGTTTGCTTACTCGCTCGAAAACCGCCAAAGAAACGAGTCTGTTTTCAACTACTTGGGACTTGTTGCGGATCGATTTAACTGCGGAACAACAGTAACGGGTCGAGTAACCACGCAACCACGAAGGTCCGTGTCCGCTTGAGGCATCCCTTCTCTCTCATACATGTGCCAGTGGATACAGCACGGCTGAAAGCAACGATGCTGCCAAGATACAAGTAATGCAAATCAGTGGTAGCAGTACTCCTGATACGTGGGCTACGAGCGAACGTGTACCACACACGTACCGTGATAACGATCGATGAGTTCAAGTCAAACATAGGAATAGACAAAGGAGTCGACGCACTTTGGCAGAGAACCATGGAGGCTATTGCAACACCAAATGACAAGCTCTGTTGTCAAGAGCCAAGTCAGGCCGGGAAGACCGTATTTAGTGTCACATGTAGCAGCATTGATCAAGGTAATGAACTAAATCCAGCTTGTGGGGGCTGAGCATTCCTCGTAACACGACGCAATCGTGTCCCAAAGGAAGCCTGTCTGTCCCGGCCATTCAGTTCGACTCCTCGATTGCTCCGAAAGATGAATCATGAGTTTTTTTTGGAGCGCGCCAAGTAAGCCGGACTCTGAGTTGGTATCGGAATGGGTGGCAGGAAATCAACCACACGACCATCACCGGTAACGGGAAGAGGTGCAATGGCCTAGAGTTCGCTGTATCGCATCACAAGTCTCTACGTGCCAACATGCCTGAACGTATCTTGGACATCTGTGTCTAGGAGACCTTTCTCAAGCAGCCCGTCTCGTGCGAGGGGTTCTCCGGATCTATGACTCCGGTCTATCACATCTATGACCTGAGAGTGATGGGCACGTTGAGATGGTCCTCTGGTGTGTTGAAGGTGCCCGGAGAACATGAAAGTAACCGTCTCGATTGACCCGATGTCGGACTACAACTTGAGGCCGCCCACGGGATGCCACATTAGACCTGGTGGTCCAGGTCATGGATCCATACAGCAATTTTGCAAGGAGGTCCTCGTAATTAATTCTACGTTCCATCACACAACGACAACGCTTCACGATCCCACACGATGGTCAAAGGCCAGAAATCGTCCGCAACTTCGGGCACGCGCAAAAAGAATGCGCGCAAGGCTGCTCAGGCTGCCCAAGGACCTTCATCCGCCGCTCCGCCCCCTTCGCCTGTCCTCAAACCGTCAAAGTCCAAGGGAGGCAAGAACACCAAGCTGTCCAAGAGGGAAGCCAGAGAACAGCGTAAGAAGGTCTACATCCCGCCAACCAAACCCGCCCCTCCAGTCCTTGATCCACTCGACACCACCGGTCTCGCCCACCTGTTACCGCCGGAGCTTGTCGTCGTTCTAAGGGCATTAGGGAAGAAAGATGTCGTTACGCGAGGGAAAGCGATTGAGGAACTCACAAGGTGGATCGAAGACGCGATCAAAGAACAGTCAGTGCGCGACCGGGGCCACGATCAGCATGAGCAGGAGGAAGGAAAGGGAGAGGCGATCGTCAAGATGTTGCCGGTCTGGGTGTGCCTCCAAATCACCGTCAATCTTTGGGACCACTGACTCCTTCTCCAGCTTCATCGTGTCCCGGTCCTTTTCACCCACCCGGCGCGACGTCTTCGGTATCTCGCTGCTTCACTCCATCACTCCCTTCTTCGTCTAAATTCAGCGCACTCGGCCCTCCTTGTGTGGGCTGGCGAGGTCGCGTCCCAGGATGAATTAGAGAGATTCTTGGGGACGTGGGCAATGCTCGCACACGACGTTGATCGAGGCGTCACTTCAGTTGGCATGAGGTCTTGGGCGGACTTTATCACCCCTACTCTTGGCCCAGCCGAACACACACCTAGTCCTCAGACCCAGTTCACGCGATCCCTGCCAAGATTTGCTCTCGACTCTCAGCTTCGCATTACTCTTCTCAAATTCGCCCATCGCACTGTCCTTGACCCACAAGGCCTCCACGCGGCTTTAAACCCGGTTCCTATTGTCCCTCCCGTCATCTCGCCTCCACAGCAGAGTCACAAAAGCGTTGCACACGGTAAGAGTCTCGCCCAGGTGAAGAAGGGGAGCTCGACACCACAATCACAACAAAAGAAAAGCGGTCGATACGTCCCGCCTACCTCTGACTCTTCGTCGCCTACCTCATCTTCGTTGGCTGATCAAGTCGAGTCCGGTGACAGCGCTACCGAAGAGAACGACTCAGACCGAGCTGGAAGGCTTAGGGTAGGCGCCTTAGGCGTTATCAGGTGGTCCTTGGGTACGTCAGACTTTTCATTGCTCAATAGTTGGTGATGTGTCCACTTGTCCCCTCCTGTGCATTTCCCATATGGTCCGGTTATTGACGCATCTTGTTCAGAGAATTGGCCCAAGATTGATTCTGTCTCCGAGACAGATCTCTACATCCTGACAACGCTCCTATCATTTCCTACCTTTTGGTCCATTCTTCATCCCGGGACTCTTTTGTCACGCTCGAGTTCAGTCAATCAACGACCTTGTCCATTTTCCCTCGTTTCTTTCGGTCAAGGTCAGCCTCAAGTCAGGCAAGCTGCGTGGGTTCTTGTGGGTTCCCTAATCAGAGTATTCAAAGGTTTGTTCCGCATCCGAACGCGATATGCATCTGGTTACATGTGCACCTTTCTACTCGCCGGTGCACGTGTTCAGTATTTATCACATGACTGACGTCTTTTGGCACCAGGCAAATTACCGGCACCCCTTATACGGGTCTTGAGCACAGCTGTGTTGCGTTCAGCCTGGGTCGAAACAGATGTTGGTGTACGGACGACGTTGGGAAGCTCCTTGATAGTCTTCCTCAGAGGTACGAACTACATTCATGCAGTGGGTTTATCGCGTGACCATTCATGGTGTAACAGAATATAGCGATGCGTGGACGATCGACATGGAAAGTTCATTAAAAGGTTACAATGACCTTGAAGCTAATGTCAGAGGAGCGGAGGTCGATGGCTCGGCCTCAGACTCGGACGCAGGATCTGAATCATACTCCGGTTCTGAAGGAGACGATGATGGCGATGACGCTCCAACCGGGTCGCCTCCAAATGGACAACTGACATCTGAAGCTTACACAGAATTCTTGCAATTTCTTGAAC
>JBBPJX010000636.1:0-12719 GCA_038088955.1 Neotropicomus parvogracilis | reverse complement strand
CTTGAAGCGACGCTCCGAGTCGTTCACGCACCTGACTTTGATGTCCTTGAATGCGCCAAACGTCTTCAGGACGTGTTTTCCTGCGATCCCCATGAAGCAAAGTCCTGCGGGCGCAGCACGGCGCGTCAACGTGAATAGGACGAGGGTCGACGCTGGCCGAGCATAGCCCACCGTGTAGAATCGGCTTGTCGAATCCGCCAATTGCCGCAAACTCGGGCAAGATCTGGGGTCGACCGTGTCAAACGCAGCAAGGCAAAGTGGGAAGTTTTCGATTTTTCGAAAAAATTTTTCAATTGAGAAATAGGAGCGGGAGAAAACGTTCCTCTTTTTGAGAACCGGGTGATGAAAGAGAAAGGGACGGGACGGGCGTACATGTAATGGGTTATAATCACCGCTCAGGCTAGGTTCACGTTCGCGAGAGATCGAGGGCACCTGCGATGAGAGATCGCCGCGTGCGTGGGGATCAACCCGACGGCTCACCGATAGAGCGCAGCCTGTGTTGGCGACGTCTTTTCCTCCATGACGGCATCTGGGGTACGTTTTGGCGGCACGTTGGCAGCCGTCGCAGCACCCCTGTCTACATAGACGTCCGAGTGTCAGACAAAGGCACAGACCGAATCTGGCCGAAATTGGAGGGACATGAAAACGTACCGGCTCCCGTACGCTTACCGCCAAACCCGCCCGCGCCGCGGATAAAGACGGTCGCCTGATTTTCAAAGAGGAGTTTTCCGGTGGACTTGTCCCTGGTGTGGACGACGGTCGTGACGGATGCGGCCTTGCCCTTGTCTAGGACTTCTAGAAGGCTGCGGGGCGGTGATCCGCGTCGTGGGTCAGCGAGGCGTGGGAGATGCGGATGGCGATCGCGCGACGCACCGGATTTCGTTCACGACATTGGCTTCGGTCGGTATTGGAGCTTTGATGGCAAGGTATTGTTCACCGTGTAAAAGTTTTCCCTACCGGAAACGCATCAGTATCGCCCGCAGGAAAAAAGAAAGCGATCGCCGGGGGTTTGAGTGGGAAAACGGTGGGGGTGAGGTGGGGGAGGGATACACGATTGTCGTACCGGATTGAAGTTTGGGAGCCATTCGAGCGGTACGCCCAAGCTGGCGCCAAATTGGGGGACGACGCCGAACGTGGGGAGCGCGCCAAACTCGTCGTGGCCTTCGTACGTCCATCGGAGCTCTTGCTCGGTCGCACCGATACCGAGGTTGTAGAGGAGGACGTCCCTTTCCGTGTACGAGTACTCGTGGTCCTCCGGGACCTGTTTCTTTGCGTCTACTACCAGCTGTGAGTCTTCTGGGTCGGCGAAAACGGGAGGCAGCTTGGACATGGTGCCAGTTGGTTGGAGGACACTTTCAACGTCTGATTCGGCTAGTAACGGCCAGGAAATCACATGACACAGGCTGGCAAAAACATGCTGTGCAGTATCCCCTGTACTATACACATCCACAACAAATACGTGACTACCCGCCAGATTCTTTGATACGAGCATCGTACTGCACTGCAAGCATTTGCAGACAGGCACTTTTCTCTGGATCAGAGGCGCTTGCGTTACGGGACAGCCTGGCATAAGCACGTGTCGGACGACATTCAGTGCTCGTTGGATTTATATATTTGCTTCGTAAACGACTGCGAGCCGTTTTACTCGACAGCTCGATCGGAAAACGACTCGCTGACTTGCTAACTCGCCATGTGATCGATTTCCGAGGTTCAATAACACTCCAATAGTCTGAAACAATGTCACGTCTGAAGAAAAGTCGAAAACGTGGAATCCCGCCGACCACGAATGATTGGCGAAAACGCTAGGTGTTGGAGAGGTCATTCCTATTGCAGGTGCTCTTGAAGCTCTGGAGAGTCGGGGTGTATCGGTGCAAGTTGTGACTAGAGACGACGTCGGTTTGAATTCGCTGGACGGCCAAGATCATTCTCCCGTTGTCGCCACTTACTTTGTCCAAAGCTTGGAGAACGAGCGATCGCAGGGACTGTAGATGAATTCGCTGGCGTTGGCTATGGCCCGGGGGTTCGGTCGAGTTGGGACTGTCAAAGGAATACGCGCTGCGTCGAGTTCGAGTTCTCCCACCTTAATCTTGGTCGAGTATGTTGGGGTTACGATTTGGACGCTCGCACGCATCACTGGAGGCATTTCGCTGACGGAAGAGTCGGAGATGAGGTTCTCACCTGTTCTGTGGTCCCTTGGCCGTATATCCACGCTGTGTTGGTCGACATCCTCGGTGTGTTCACTTATACTTGGCACTCTATCATTGGCAGAGAGGGCATACATACGCCGCTCTGGCCCTCGAACCAAAGGCTCACGGGGCATTTTCCGGCGACCGTCAGTTCATTCGGCGAACAAGCCGCGTGTCGTGGTGCATGAAAAGAAGTGGGACACGGGCCGACACGATGGCACGAGAGCTGCTAGTGGCACTAGCGTTTGGAGCGGCAGACCCGGCATTCGAAGACGTGAAAAGGTCGTTTCGAATTTCGGAAAAAACGGTCACACAAGCGAGACGTACCAGTATTTGCAGCATCTAATCGAGCCAGCAGTTAGGAACATGCGAGACTACAAAAAGGGGGAAGGGCAGGAGGGAAAAGAAAAAGCAGGAGGGTACAGGTAATTTGTCCTGATTTCCGGGTACGTGTGCCGTCGACGCTGTGGTGATCCCATCCCTGCGTCGACGTCGTGACGGGTAGTGGGCCTGGCAGGGTGACGGTGATGGAAAGCCATCAGGCTCGTTCGAGAGTGAGGCCCGTAGCTAGTAGTCAACAAAGGGACGGCGAGCCTGAGACTTGTCACAGTCGTACGCGAGTTAACTACTAAACACATCATGTTCATCACTGGCGAACTCCGTGGATACTTGTCAGACGACGACGACGACGGGTCCCACGAGTCGTCGGGTCAACAAGGTGGGTCGTCATCAAACGTTCGTCTCATCTCGCCTCGTCTCGCAGCCTGAGTGACCCAACAACGCTTACCATGAAGCACGGAAAGGTCGTCAATCCAGATACAGTACGTCCTCACATTCAGCAATTCAAGCCGATCGGAAACGTGTGTTTTCGTTCTGCGACCTATTGGCGAGAAGTTCCAATCCTGGGCCAGCTGGCGAGATCTGACCACCATCACTCTTTAGGACCCAAACGCCAAGTCGCCGACGGACCCAAGAACGACGTCCGGGGACAAGAACTGAATTACGAGGGAGAGTACAAGTTTTGTGTTCACGTTCGATTCGAAAAGATCCACCACGCCTTTTCAACGAAATTTCCCAGCGCCCTCCAACGTAACAGCACTTCGAGTTACAACTTTGGCTTGACGCTCTCCCGTCTCATTATCCAAATTCGCCATGAGTGTCGCCATACTCTCTGCCGACGTCGTAGGATACGTCGCCCGACCGTCGTCTACCTCGCGTCAACGACCCTCGAATCATATTGCGCCAAAAGAAGAAAAAAACGCACCAAAGTTGGTAAACACGTCCCATTTCGCGAGCACGTCCTCGGGCGTCAAGGGCACGTTGGACGGGAAACCGTGTCCCCCTGAACGCTGCCACCGGGTCTCGGCTGCCCAGCCGCCCGTTATTTCAAACACGCGACACGTCGTCTCGGTGTTGTCTTGGCTCGTGAGGTAGCCTACGATCGGGGCGATATAGTCGGGCTGGGCACTGATGAGTCGTGGAACCTTCCAGAAGGTGGGATGGGTTACCTTGTACGCATCGACCATCTCCTTCGGCCTAAAGATGGCACTGGTGAGCAGTCGTAACGAGAGAGAATGTCAACAGACCATATTGTCATCGTCATCGCGGTACCTGCACTGGGAACGATGACATTGCATAGAACATTGTACTTTTCGCCTTCGAATGCAAGTGTCTTTGTCAATCCCATGATGGCAGCCTTGGCCGCACAGTACTACCCCCAAAACACGTGAATCCGCATGAAATGGTGTGCACGGAAGGAAACTTACGTTGGTCTGCCCAAAGTTTCCGTCTAAAGAGTGATCTCAGACCTCGAGTAGCACAAGATAAGGATATCGACCCACAGACACCGACGGGTGAACATGTCGTTACGATCCGTCCATAGTTTTGCTTCTGGAATATCGGCCAAACGGCTTTTGCACACTAGCAACGTCGCAGTCAGCAACTGTCGCACCACTAGGACCTCCGATCGAGTGAACCTTATAAGTTCCTTTAAGATGGACGGCCATCACGAGATCCCACTCTTGCTCCGACAGAGAGACAAACGAACGATCTCGCAATATACCCGCGTTCGCCACGAGGACGTGGATGCCGCCAAACGCATCCAAGGCCGCCTTGACGATCCTGTCGCCGTCTTCTGCAGAACAAACGACAGGCACTGCCTTGCCACCAGCTACGACGAATCGTACGTCACGATCCAGATACTTCTGACACCCGAGGGTTACTCGCCTTTCCGGACTTCCTCGCACACGGCGTTGGCGCCCTTTTCGCTAACGTCGTTTATGACAACGTTCGCTCCAAGTCGACCATACATGAGCGCGTACACGCGACCGAGACCCGCACCTCCTCCGGTGACAATGACAGTCTGGCCACCAAATTGAACAAGTGGTGTCGATTGCGGATTCGGCGGCAGAGTGGAAGCAACCTCGAGCTGTCAAAACCCATCGACGACAGTTCTCCCATGCTAAAACGCACGACACACCGTGCTCTCTATATCCGAAGCAGATTCTGGGCTGTAGTCTCGTCAGCATGAAGGTCGCCATGGACGTCGTTTGCACTTACTATCTAGGATCGGAAAAGTCGGTGACTTCGGACCACTTGAGCTTGACCTGAACATGCCTATAAGGAATTTCCGGAGTGACGACGAGAATTGAGCCTCACAGCAGAAGGCGTCATCGTTTCGTCCGTCTTCCAAATAGTCCCCTTGCTTCTCTCCCATCGATTTTCTGCAATGAACCCCGCTCCGACTTCAAACACGCGCCCCGACGCGTTCGGACCATCGGGGTGACACACGGCAGCGACGAACGGTGCTACAAACTCGGGCTAGCAAAGACGGTCCGAATTCAGACGTAGAACACCAAAGATCCGCGAACCCGTCCTACCTTCAACTTTTCGAGAATGTCTGGCGGCATGACAGTCTCTGTCATCTTCGACGCAGCGGCCTGACGGATCCGACGTGAGTCAGCATGTTCCGAACTGACACGACCCAAAGAAGAAGAGAAACGCACGGGCGCGATCGCGATCGCATTGATGTTATACTTGGCTCCCTCCCTCGCGAGCGCCTTCGTAAACCCAATCAAACCCATCTTGGCCGCGCTGTAATTCGCCTGACCAACGTTTCCTACACACACGCCGTCAATACCGACGCCACCGGCTCCACGGCGACAAAGTCGCACCATAGATGCCCGCAACGCTCGCCGTGTTGACGACCCGTCCAAACTTCCGGCTTCGAAAGTGCGGCCACGCAGCCTTGGTGCACGCGTACGCACCCTTCAAATGCACCGCCACGACCTGATCGAACTCAGCGTCCGACATGTTCTTGAACCTGCGAGAGAGCGACCCGGTCTCCGCGCGCTCGCCCGAAATCTCGAAGCAGGCGTACGTACCCCCTGTCCCGCAAGATACCTGCGTTGTTCACGAGGACGGTGATCCCGCCGAAAGCCTGAATGGCGCTCTGAACCACCGCCTCGCCGTCCGTCACTGAAGCGGTGTTGACGACGGCGTTGCCGCCCGCTGCAAGGGGAATGATCATCCGAGTTACCGCTGCGCCCGCCGCGATGCATTCGACGAAGCACCCACCTCGTTTGATCTCGTCGACAACCTTTTGAGCTGCTTCGCCGTTGAAATCGTTGACGACGACGTTGGCGCCGCGTGCAGCAAACAAGAGCGAATACCTAGGAAAGAAGCGGGCCGCGTTCATGTACACATTTGTGGTCGAGTCAGAGACGTACGCTTTGCCTAGTCCACCACCTGCGCCGGTCACGACGACTGTATGACCTTTGAACGACAACTTGGTCATTGTGTACGCGTAAGACTTGGGCTGATCCGACACCGGTGCTCGACGTTATTAGGAGGGACAAGAAACACGCACGTGAAAACTCGGAATCGGAGGTTGATTCGCACGTCGGAGACCCACATGAATGGCAGGAAATAAAATAGTTATCGAGGGCGAGAGGACGAGTAGGCACCCGGCGGCTACTACGTGCTACACAGTAACGCAGAAAGCGACCCAGAAAAGGAGACGGGAGCGTACAGGAAACAAGTAGAAAGCGCTCGAGTCAATCAAGTGGCGGGACAGAATAAGGAGCCGACAAATGTCAGGCCGTAGCGAATAATGTGAACGAGTAGATAGGAAAATAAAGCGGATAGACCAGGAAGAGAAGAAAACAAAACGACCGGGGACAGATGGACGGCATACAGATGAGCTGCGAAAGGATGCCAGTTGCGTGCGGGGTAACAATGGCATAGGCAAAACGAGCATGTACACTGGATTAGATGAATACCATGTGTTTCGCAATAGTGCGCAGCGGCAAACAGATGATGGAAGATGCGGTGAGAGGGATGCATGGGAAGATAGCAAGGCAAGAGAGAGCAACACATAGGCAGATATGACATGAGACTAGAGTGTGTAATCAGACATTGAGATTGCGGATGGATGCGAGGATTGGAAACAGGATGTCAAGCACAAGATGGAAGTGATGAAACTGGGAGATGTCGTGCGAGAAACTGAACAGCACCGGACGGCGCCGCGACTACTTCTTGAGCATCATTTCATCCTCCTCGCCCCGACTCGGGTAGTGGTTCTTAGCCCACTCGATGGCAAAGAGCGACGCCTTAAGGAATTTCTTGTGCGCGTATTTCTGGCAGGCGTATTGCTGTACGAAATTATCTTCGAGGAGCTTCTCGCAGATCCATTGATGACCGGTTTCAAGGTGTTCCGCGACGAACCCAGACTGGTACACAAACCCTTCGTTCTGGATATCCAGAAATAGAAATGGATCACATGATCAGTTATCAGGGGAAATGCACACGAGATCCACATGTGGTCCTCACCCAGTCACCACCAAGCATCCTCCTTGCGCTGTACATCGCGACCGCCGCGACAAGACTTGGCTTGCATCTCAAAAAGCGATAATCCAAAAGGGTCACCTCGGCCAAGAACTTGCCCAATGTCCTCGTCTGAATGTCGTAGTCGTCAGCCTTGCTAATTTTGCGCATCCAACTATACGGCGAGCAGTATTGCGAAATCTTAAAGTCGAGGGTTTGCAAGACGATGCGCTCGCCTTTGAGAATTTCTTCCTTGCTGTACCCGTTCTCTGTCATGAAGACGAATTCGTCAACCGACGGCGCCAAAATTTCTTCGTACTTGGCTGCGATGAACATCGCAGTAACGCCAACCAGCTGAAGCTTCACAAGTGATACGACTCTCCTAGTAAGGAAACGATCGACGATGTTGATGGCGATCCAGAGCGTCTCGGGAAGCATATGCCACCGCAAGTGTACTTGAAGGAGCCAGTCTACGAGGGTTTGCCGCATGGACCATGTAATCTCGTTCTGCCCGTCCATATAATCGGGGTTGGGCATCACATCCTCCTGCCGGAAACACGTCAACGAACACACTCAAGATGACTCGCGAGGGGCCCACCTCGAGTTCCGACATGTACTTGAAAATCTCATCCGAGTACTCGGTCACCATGGTGGTGTCGAAAACGTCGACTTCGTCATGGTATGCTCGCTGAATATCTGTTACTTCCTTGTAGTGTCTCATAGCCTTGTCAGTATCGACGTCGGGCCACATGCGTGGGGATTTCGACTCGACCGATGGCTCCTTGATGTTTTCGGCGTTGATTCCGGTTTCTTGCACCCCTACCATGTCTAGCTCGTCCTTCTCATCGATCATGTCTACGAGCTCGTGCTCTGCCTCTAATTCTTCGACCTGCTCAACGTCCATTTCGGTCTCTTTATCTTCGACGACCTGTGGTGGGATGACTACTGGTACAGCGGTTTCCTGCCGTGACATTCGCTTAAAGACGGAAGGTTTCTGTGCGCGTGCGGTAGATGTGCGAACATTCTCTGTCCGGCCAGGACCCGCTGGAACGCGTTGTGGACCTGTGGCAGCTGCGAGAGACGAAGAGCGGGAGCGCTTCACGCCCTGCTCTACGCCGTCCTTCAAGTTTTCTTTGGCGGCGGCCTTAATGGCATCCTAAAAAAAGGACGACAACGTAGAGAGGGAACCGGAGCTCAGCGACGTGGGTGTGTGAAACACCATCGACTAACCTTGCGGTTGACCGCGGTGGTTGTGACCTCTCCAAGGGCGGGCCGTTGTGGACCGCCTTTGAGCCCGTTGAGGAGGGCTGCTGCGCGGGACGCACCACCGATTGTGGCACCGGACGTCTGACGAACATGTTTGCTTGTAGCGTTCTCGTCGCCATTTACCTTGCGCTGAGCGCCAATGCGGGTTCGAGCCTGTGGCTTATGGCTTGAGATGAGGGAGAGAAAAAAACGGAGAAGATGATAAGCTTACGCGGGCATTGTTGGCCATGCTAACGTCGATGTAGAAATGCTACAGGGCGTACGCGACGGATTCGAACCAGGGAAGGGTGAAGCAGGGGGTACAGGGAAGAGATTGTGGTGAAAGGGAGAGAAAAGACCCAGACCGTGGCTTTTAAGAAGACGTCGCGGATGATGTGGAAAGAGAAGAAGAAGGGAAGGGAAAAAGGGTCAGCCGCGGTCGGGGACGAGGACAAGCTCGGACTCAGCGGTTGGGTCGCGTAGAACGCGAACCACACACGTGACCGAAAAAAACACTCTCAAACAGACACGTCGCGTCGCGTCCTAATTTATTATAATTATCTATATACACACATCCGCGACGATGACCCGCGAGACATCCCAATACCCGCCCGATATGAAGTAGCGTGCACGTCTATCGGCTCGACCAACCCAGAACAACCATCTCCCATCGACACGCCAAGCGAACTGCCAGGCCGCCATCCCTGCTTCATCAGAAGCTGCCGACCGACGTTGTGCTCTGGCAACGGAGGAGGCCGCTCGTCTTCCGTCGCCGGCGCCCGTGGCAATGGCGGTCCAGGAGAACAGCTACGCGAACTCTGCACGCCAGGACTGTCAAACTGTGAACCGGGATGCATGGCTCGACGCCGTGCCGACCGGTCGATGTAGGATGTCAAGGGGTGTTCGTCATGTGGGTCGAGGCGTGAGAGGAGGGTGCGTCTGAGCGACGTTAGCGCCTTCCTTGCGTCTCTGGGTGGCATCCCGGCGACGTCTGGAGTACGCTTCTCTGCAGCGCGGTCTACGTCCTTGGGGACAGCAAACAGGGGTATGACGTCCTGTCCGGTTGACGTGCATTCGGCGCAGGGTATGCAGTCCTCGTGTATGTGACAGAGGAAGATGGTGCTACCGACGATCAGCCGGTCGAGGTGCTGCAGCGGACGTGGTATACTCGCCATGCGGGGCGGGGAGAGTCGGACCGGCTCAGCGCCGGGATGTAGCGCTGACTGGAGGAACGTGCCGTGCTTGGATCCCATATCGACCACCGCCCATTCACTCCTCGCCTTGTCCCAGAATACAGTCGCATGTAGCTTCGATACTGCCATCTCCTTGAGCCGAATGCGGGGCGTATCGTTTCCTGGGGGTGCGACGTCGCGCCCAAACTGGGTCTCTGGGTAGGCGTCGAGCACGGCCAGACGGTGATGTTTGTGCAGGATGGACGTTTGGAGTATCCTCAGTCGCAGCGGCGGCCATTGGGGAACGGAATACTCGCTATCGTCGTCGCTGTCCATGGGAGAGTGTTTTCAAACTCCGATCCATCCCTCCTCGACGTCGTGTTGCACGTCCACCACGACATTTGATGGATTCGTTCAACGAGGCGAGTACTCGATCGTCACGGCGTCTCGCTGAAAGTGCCCGTATTAATCACTGATGTAGGGACTCTTCGTCGCCAAGGAGTGGCTCGTCAAGGTCGACGCACACACCTCGACCCCTTATCTCATCGTTCGTGTTCGCTTGCATGTCTCACGTTCGACTACCCTTGACCTCGTCCCTATCACTGCCTTCGTTGGACAGAAATTTCATTCTTCGCAGGCGGATCTCGCCTGTTCCATCATGATCACTGACACCAAACGGACCTGGGCCGAAGGTGAGCCCACCCCCACCGGTGATTAACCAAGCGAATTCTATTCCTAGCCGTCCTGTAGCGTTGTCGAGCAAACAATTCGCAAGGCGGTGGCGTGAATGTAACAAACAAGTCGACTTGCCACCCCTCGACGACGACGAGGAAGAGGCGTGGCGAACACGTTCCCTACAGCTCTTGTCTAGCGCGCACACACTCGGAGGGATGATGGAGCTGTCATTCGAGGTCGTCGAGTCCAAATTTGGGGTATTCGTTTCCCCGACTCACGGTCGACCTCTTGGCTGATGCGTGGTTGGACCAGGATTTTACCTTTGAACTAGAGTGCAATGCCTTCAAGTGGCGTTGGGAGACTATTTTTGTCGGTCACAAAGTCTCTGCTGATATTCTATCAAAGCACCTTATCATGCCGTTGATAAGTGCGAATCATCTCGCATTCTCTTCTTCAGACACCGTCGGCGATCTCCCACCCACAGATCTCGAAAAGGTAAAACCGTCGCACACGCATACACGGCAAGCCAGTCCTGAGTAGCCCGTATCTTCCGTTTTCAGGCTATCGACAAGATTGCACGAACCGCGCGTAGAATGGTCGACACACACGTTAAGAATGCGTTGTCGAAACCACGTCTTGCCACGACGATCAGGCGCATCACCGCAGTGTTCAATTTCATTTCGGATCCCCGTGGGTAGCCATTATCATCCCTAGTTCCTGCGACCCTCTGACATGGAATCGTGTTCTAGCCAACATCTCGACCGAGGTCGACTCCCCCGTCCTGCTTCCTCCTCGAGAACCTACCCCAAAAATAAAAGAGATACCCGAACGCCTTAAAGCCACGCGTGCACTTACACCCGAGGCGAATGTGGGTCCCTTTCACGTCGAGATCCCATCATGGCTGATTGAGCATCAAGGATCGTCGTGATGCACCTGACGTGTCAAACAGGGACAGCGTCGCACTTTTACGGCGGCCGAGCCCGATCAACCACGCCGCAGAGTCCGGCTCTGCCACCGAGCCGGAAGACGACGACACGTCGGTGCAGGCCGCAAGACCTACCCTAGCAGGGTCTAGCGCAAAGGGCGCAGATCAGCACTCTGACGATGTACGCATGCGGTCACCGACGCCATCGAGGAAAGAAGCGTCGGCCCGTGCAGGCGGTGTTCGGAGCCGAAGCGTCATGAAAGCAGCGGCAGCGTCCGACACGGACTCGTCGCCCGTGCGTCCCATCAAGAAGACGAAACCCCGCGCGCCGTCTTCCGACGAGGACAGCGAAGAAGAGCGAAAGAAACTCGCAGCTCAGATCAGGAGGGGGACAGCCTCTGCCGTAGGGCTGCGGCAGCCCATCAAGCGTGGGGGCAAGCGGTTTTGAAATTCGGCGACGACCCGCAGTCGACGAACATGGAGGTCACCAATGTCGAACCGCTGGTAGCCCCTTTTTCGGCGTGGGATGGTCAGGACAGAAGAAGGCCTTTTTGGGGCACAGGACGGATGGTGTCATACTGGTGCTTGTGTGCTTGGTCCATGCCAGTGCCTGACCACAGCCATCTCCATTTCGAATCGGAAGTTTACAAATCGCCCCCCCTACAGACTTGCAGCGTGATTCGGTTGGAAGCGTCCACGACATTGGATCATGGTGGCTGGTGGACGGAGGGTCGTACCTTGGCATCATCGATTGTCTGCCTGCCCTGTCGATGACCACCAACCTGCGGTGTCGTGTTTACGCACATGTCGACGTGCCGACGCGTCGTGGACGTACAGAACTGTACGTGACGTACATTTTACGGGTCGATGGGATCTGTGGATTCGCGCGTGTCTTGCCTCTTGGAGTTTTTCGATCGAGAGGGTCGCGTCGCGTTGTAAGCGTACCCGCGGGATGCCAAGTTTCACGGTCTGACCATGCCGGCGATCTCTATCGGAGTCGACGTGGTCCGGTGTCCCTCGGAGTACCGTCGACAGAGATGAGGGTACGACTAGAGCATGCGACGTCCAATGTCGGGCAGGATCAAATCGCTGCAGTCCTACGGCGTAATGCACGTCGGAAGCTGATTCGACCGCAGTGCAGCGTGCGAGGACGAAGCTAACATCACAGGTTTACCAGCGGACGCACGGGTCTGAGCGTCGCTTCGGACACGGATCAAGAGACACAGCTTCCGAGCCAAAGTTTTTACCTGTCGCGTCGCGTCGGCCATCTCCGTCTGCATCTCAGGAATCAGACTGTGGGCGCACGTCACGCCAAGCTCGGTGCTTTGGACGTGTAGGCCAGCACCCGGAATCTCGGCTCGGCATGCGAAAACGCGAGTTGATCACGATTCGATTTCCGAACCTTGGAACGCGTGCGCGATGACAAAGGACGAAGAAGAGCGGCATAAACGAGATAAATTACATGCATGGGGCGTATTCATGTATGTGGCGAAAGCGATACGACAGGGGCGCGACGACTACGGACGCCATAGGCCTTTTATTTTTTTCCCATCTCTTTTTCGTGTTCGGGTGTCGACGAGCGTTCGGGGATAACAGTACGTACTGGATACAAGGCACCAAAGGTGGTGATTGCGATGGTGATGATCGTGATGGTGGTGGTTGGTGGCGGAGGCGGAGGCGGAGGCGGACGTG
>JBBPJX010000635.1:0-12729 GCA_038088955.1 Neotropicomus parvogracilis | reverse complement strand
TGCAATGCAAACTGGTAAGCGTTTATGGCAACCCCAGTGCTAGTCCTGGTTGATCTTGGTGTGAAGAATTGCAGCAGGCTATTGAATCGTACAAGCAGAAGACTGTGATAAACAACGCAAAGCTTCAAGATGCCGAGGTTGCACAGGCAAAAGCAGAACAGGCGGAAATATTCGGTAAGCAGACAGACCCTCTTTCACTCCACGAGTTGACTCTAGACAGCTCGCCGTGTATTCACTGACTTGGAGAAGACGCATCTTGACCTTAATGCGGAGAAAAAGGGTATCGAGGAGAGGCTGCAGACTACAGAACACAAATTGCGGGAACTAGAACAACAGATTGAGGAAGAAGACCGAGAGTCCTCTGAACTTGGTATCCACAGGCGCCGTCTGGCCCAACAACTTCAAGATGAACGTGTCCAGCACCAAAAGGACCTTGCCGAACGTGACTTCACTAGCGATCAGACCCGCAAAAAGTATCAAGGTAATGCTCACTTGTAATCATGTGAGAGGAGACTCATTCGTTCTCAGCCGAGCTTGCACAACTCAGTGAAGGTACGCCTTGATCGATTCTACTTCTTCAGTTTCTCAGTGTATTTCAGAGCTTCAATCCCAACGTGACACTATGACCCGCCTTCGTGAGGATAACCGCAAAATCCATTCGGACTACGACGAACTACAGCTACGCTTTGATGAGGAGGTTTACAACGGTAGCGCATGGAAGAGAGAGAAAGAACGCATGGAGACCAAGATCACGGACTTGACGAAAGCATACGAGACCTCCGCTGCAGTGCAGTCTGACCAACAAGCACAGATCGTTTCTCTCCATTCCCAAGTCCGTGAACTAAGGAGCGTTTTGAACGATGCAGAGGCAGACCGCGCGATGCTCCAAAAAGCGAGGCGCGCGTTACAAGCAGAGCTCGAGGGAATCAAGCTCGACCATATCGATGCCACCAAGGTAACATCAGACCGAGAGTTACAGAAACTGCAGCTCGAAAAGCAGGATCTCGAGCGCTCTCTGGAAGAGCAGGAAGATCGTGTTTCTATGGCCTTTGGCCGCATGAAAGCCGCAGAAGCCCATGCTGGAGAAAGCCAATTAGAGCTCGATAAAATTCGCATGGAGAACACAACGCTGGACAGAAAAAACGTTTGTAGTCTTTTTTTCCTGTAAAGACGTTTTACTTACTCTACTCATAGGCTCAGTTGGAGAAACAAGTCAAGGACCTCAATGTCCGAATCGTGGACCTGGAAACGAAATCATATACCAGTACCCCTCAGCCGAATGCCACTATCCGCCAGCTGCAAGCGCGCGTCGAAGAACTTACTACCCAGCTCAGCCAAGCCACGAATGACAAGAGGCACAGCACCCCACTTCGTTCTTCCGACAAAGCGGTCAGAGATGTTCAACTACAACTGCAAGAGAGCGAACGCCATCGTTTGAAGCTTGAAGAGGACCGGAAAGTTTCCGAGTCCCACATCGAGACCCTCCGTCAGAAACTTGGTGAAATGGTTGGTCGACTCTATTTCCGCTAGTCTCCCGGCTCACCAGCGATACAGCAATCCTCTGAAAGCGAACTGATTCTTGTCAACCGTCGACTTGAACTACAAGCAACAGAAGCCAAACAAAGCACTTTAACGTACGTCAGGTACTCCGTCTATGCGATCATTGGTGTTCATGATGCCATCCAGTTTAGAGCGTGAGGTAGAACGGCTCCGGAGTCGTATTAATAGACCTGCGTCTTCGGTGGTCAGCGATACCCCCAGCACTCCCGGGGGTTCGTCTGTTGAATCCCCACGGAGGCTCAAATAATCTCAACGTTCATAACACCATCTCATATTCTTGCACTCACATGTAACAATTGAATCTTGTATCTGCTTGTAGCGTTTTCCCTTTTTTTCCCTTAGCAAATGATATAGTCTACTGATTTAGAGTTTCTCTATTTTGGACTCGATTGTTGATTTCATGCGCATCAGAAAGGCAGAGGTGCAACGTTACCGCTCGACGCTTTCCAAATGCGCATTTTGAGAATTGTGATTGGTGGAGTGCCAAATAAGTGTTGAACCTGACCTAGTCTCGGAATTTCCCGCAAAGCTAGTAATTTTAGGGTTCAGCCACTGGTTCACAGACTTTATCGAGTGTACCGCACAAAGTTAGGACATTCGGAAACACCAAAACCTCGTTGATCATGGTATGCGACATTTCTATCCATTTTTCGCGTATCTTGACATTGTACGCAGCCAAAGGAAATCCGGGACATCAAACAGTTCATCGAGATTGCGCGGCGAAAGGATGCTACACGTAGGTGTCGAAATCTTCACGGTCGAAGCGCCATTCAATCGATTCCTGCACTTTCCCTGCGCATCCAAAACCACAACCCCATCGATCTACAGAGGCGCGGATAAAGAAGGTTGCAGCAAAAACGCCCAACGGCAAGGCTCTGACCAAGTTCAAAGTCCGGTGTTCAAGATATCTTTACACCCTCTCTGTCGACGACCCAGACAAGGCAGAGAAGCTCAAGCAGAGCCTTCCTCCAGGTACGTCTTTTCCACGCGCTTGTCGTGCTCCGGGACTTCCGGGTGACGATGCTATACTTACAGGCTTGAGCGTCGTGGATTTGTCGCAGCCTGCGAAGAAGTAAACCTACATGCTGCCGTTCGATATACTTCTTTTTCTCGCGATCCAGGAGGTCATGAGGAGGGTACGGCCTTTATGTGCAGCTGCACACGCAGATCATGTTTGTATGCACGAGTCACCAACAAACGCTCAACCAAAGTTCGCGATGTAACGAAGGTCGAACGGCGAACGCTGTTGCATGTCGGATACAGCACCTGAAAAATGAGAGATAATATGCAACGAACCAAGTGTCAAGTTATCCACCCCGGCATCAATGGTTCACCCTACAGTCTAAGTCATGTCTGCATCCAACTGATGGTACTCAGAAGTGCACACAATCCTACCAGAAGGAGTGCGAAAAAGCTCAGGAACTTTCTGCATGCTCTTTGTACACTTCCTTCCCGACGTGCCTGCGCCGAGTTCCTGAGGCCCTCGATGTCAATTCTTTCCGAACCATCACCAACCCGACCGTAAAGGAGCTGGAACAACGCGCCGAGTGATTGATATCCGTCTAATGCAGTGATCGGTAGCATGTTCACGAGATAGAGAGAAAGATTTGCGATCTTCATATATCTATAACGAAGTCCCATCAGTTATCCTATGCATGGGGACTAGAACAACCCTACGAACTCGAAGAAGGCAGAAGCGAGTTTTAAAAGACTGTACGGTACGAGAGGAAACCGGGAGCGTAAATTAGCAACTTGAACTTAATAAGGAGGAAGTCATTGCAAAGTAAGCCCGACAACTCAGACAGCACTCGCGTACCTTGTTCCCAAATCTCCTCCTTTGGACCTTTCCAAACGATTGTATCCTCTATGCCCGCAGTGCCGTGGTTTCCAAGGACCGAGATCCGCACAAAGTTTTGATCGTGGCGGGGTGCCACGCAGGACGAAAATGACGAACATTCAGCGGAAGAGTTGCACCGTGCCGAGTTGCTTGTAAATATATCGACAGGATCTAATTCATACTGCTCCGTCCCGTCCACGGATACGAAGCAGGAGTGTGAACTAATAGTACTGCATGCAGGGGCTTTTGTAGATAAGGTAAATGGGAGAGGTTGATATGGTGTTTGACCCACTCACCAGATACTTTGATTAGAAGAGATGTATTAGTACACCAGCCGCGAAGGGAGCCGAGGGAAGGGGAAAGTAAGTATTGATCCCAAGGATTGTCCGGAGACACAGAATTCATTGGAGAATCATCTACCCTGGTGACGAGGGTGCCAATAGGGAGGTGTGTCGCCAATGGCGAGTCCTACAGCCGCTCAGTACGTGACTTGACGAGAAAGGGGGTACACTGACGTAGTCAACGCCAACCACGACCTTTCCCAGCGCAGAAGTATCCTGGAAGAGGATCCGAGTGGGAAAGAAGCCCAAATTGAGCCAAGTTGCGGAGAATAGCAAACAAAAGAGCACAAGATTGTGAAAACATCCGCTGGACAAGATTTGCAATCGATCCCGCGGAGACAGCTTCTCGAGCGGGGCAGTGGGGAGAGTGACGAACGCGGACGGCAGGAGTAACGTGATGGAAACTCCACAAGAGAGTATCGGAATATTGTGGCTGTCTGCAGCGTCAATTTTCTACTATGCCGTATGTTACCCATTGACCCACAGTGCTGCAGCAATGGTGTGTCCGCCCTCGTGAGTAATTTGGCTAATAGTTAACACCACGAGAATCAAGGGCAAATGAGTGAGAGGAACAGTCAACCCTGGTATCTGATGAATTTGTTGAGCTGTACTTGCTGTTGGACCACCTCGAATCCTCGACGAAAGACTTACAATAGGGTTGATCCTCAGGCCATCGGACGGAGGTGCAGTACGCGAAATATTACCACCAGTATGATCCAGGTCGCGCTTCATGACTGTGTTGTGGTGACCGTCCTGTCCGATATCCAGGAGCTCTGAAGACAAGGACGCGACCGTAAGGAACAGCAGATAGAATCCGAGGAGCATCCCAATGACACCAACAAGGCTGCCCAGATCGTACAACCGCAAGAGGGTCTTCCTCAAGACTCGAGACTTAGACAGCCGGGCGGATAGCTCGTCGTGGAAGTCATTGAGGGCATCTGTCTTGAGACGTATTGTCAAATGCTTTACGGTGATCTCGGTGGTGGGTTTGCAGTGTTGCGAAAACGGTAGCAAGAACTTGGGTCGTCCGCAGGAGTGTTTTACAGCGTACACGACGAGCCAGAAGGAAGTTATCCAGAGACCAGCCGCAACCAAAGTCATAGCCTGCAGCACATTCGGCGGTGGCGGTCGCGTCAGTTTCAAGCGGATCTATCGAACTTTGTTTACGTCTCTTTCTTCAACCTCCACCTCGACCATGAAGATCTTCTCCATTTCCATTGTCCTTGCGCCTCCAGGATCACCGAGCACGGTCCTAAGCACGGCATCAGACCTTTCGAGTTTCTCATTCTACCAGAGGGGCTCCATCGGCGAGTTCCTGACGTTCTTCACCAAGACCGTAGTCGACAGGACGGCACAGGGTCAACGTCAGAGCGTGCAAGAAAACAACCATACAGCTCACGTATACAACCGTGGTGGAGTAGAACAGCTTTCAGGTCAGTCAGCTACCGTTTCTCGTCCACCTTTGCTTACCGTCGCTGGTTGCGTGTCATACTTTGTGCCGCAGCCGTCATAATAACCGACCAGGAGTACCCTGTTCGGCCTGCGTTCTCCCTCTTGACGAAAATTCTGGATGAGTTCATCGCCAAAGTTCCTCAATCCACTTTCTCCACCCCTTCGGCCATTTCGTTCCCCGACATCCAGACATACCTCACCAAGTATCAGGACCCTCGGCAAGCGGATACCATCATGAGAGTCCAACAAGAATTAGACGAGACAAAGATCGTGCTGGTACGCATGGAGTAGTTGATCTTATCGTCAAACTCACGTAGGCTTCAGCACAAGACGATCGAGTCTGTCCTTCAGCGGGGCGAGAAGCTAGATAATCTGGTAGAGCGCTCCAATGCATTGTCCTCGCAGACCAAGATGTTCTATAAGACGGCGAAGAAGGTTCGTGTCTTGGCCTCCATCCTTGCTCACTTTCGACTCACCAGTCTCGCGCAGCAAAATTCGTGTTGTGTAGTCATGTAGAGTTTGTAGCCATCTCATCTATTCTTGACGACTGTTACGGGACTTTATGTGCGTATTCTAATTCATGTGGTCATCTCTCTAGAGAGATCTGTGCCCTTGATAGTGTCTCGTTTTTTCTTGGCCAGGACCAGATTCTACATCATTGTTATCATTTCCGGACGAGCAATCTAGTTCATCATTCATTCTTGATGCCGATGGGATTCTGGTCGACGAGCGTGTCTAGTGGAGTCCGGACAATGATGGTCAGGTGGATCTAGCTGGCAGGGAAGAGCAACTTACTTGGCTTGGTGATTGAGCGGACTGTTTCGAACAGGATAATTTGAGGCTACCTCACCGTATGCGCTGAGATTACACTTCATTTCTAGGCCGTCGATAATCTGTGCTCGCTGGGCCCATGAACATTGGAAGGCGGTTGTCGCTTCAGTTTGGGTCTTCGGCAGTGTCGCACCGAAGTGACACATTGATCTATCGACTTTCTGCCCATTCCAGAATCTAGAATGCCATTGCATTGGTATATAGCCACCTGAAAGGGTTCGATTTCCTCGTTCAACTTCTCCAAGACCTCGCTCGCTCATCTTGCGTACCACTCACCCAGTTAACACCAATGCATTACCTGCAAACCAACGACCTTCGCGGCCTCGACCAGAAAATGTTGCAGAGTGCACTGCAGTTGCTACTCTCTCGAGTACAATCCAGTGCTATAAGCTCTGTCACACGTCTTTCTGTCCACACTATACGCGATGTCGAGCAAATCGCTCTTCGTGGTCCGCCTCTCACTTCCGACGATTTGGTGAGCCTTTGTGCCGTCGCCGCGCTCGAGCGTTCGTCCTTTCATGCGCCGCATAGTTGGCTTTCGCAAACGCTATAGACAACTTGCACAGTGGAACGATCAACGACAGAGAGTTTCTTGCAAGTACTTCATGAAATGCTGTCTCCACTGAATTCATGGCTCAAGCTAGCTCGAGAAAGTCTTGGTGCTGATGGCGCGCCTTCCAGACGATTCGACATTTGCCAAAATAGTGCAGCAGCGTGTTATCAGTTTATGTAGGTCACCCAAGCTTTATGATCATCAGTAATCTTGCTACGCCCAACACAGTATACAAAGACCTACCTCATCCACCAACTGGGTTCCTTTCCACCCCCCGCGGCGCCCCATCAACCACTGAAGAAAAACAGGTTGTCTCGTGCGCGCGCCGTAGTGCGAATGGATCCAATTACAGTCTCCTTTTCCCGTCTCTTGGACAAGCCGGTCAACCATATGCACGATCTGTACCTTCAACTCATATCCAGACACTTCCATCTCTTCCTGACCCAGGCGTCGTGTTCGACCGTCTCCTACGTCGATGTGACGACTTCATTCCGCACCCTGGAGGCTTGTCGAGTCTGTTCTTTGCGTTTGCAGATCTCATTATCCACAGCATCTTCAACACGAATATGTTGGACTGGACGATCAATGATGCAAGTAGCTACCTTGACTTGAGCATTATCTACGGGAGCAGCGTGGAGCAGGTCGACAATATGCGGAAAAAAGATGGCACCGGAAAAATCTGGGAGGATACTTTCGCGGATCGCCGCCTGCTATTTATGCCGCCTTCTGTTTGCGCGCTTGCCGTGCTCTTCAGCCGCCATCATAATGTACGTCTATTGCTTTATTTTACGGCGTGTCTCGGGACTAATGCTGTAATAGTATATTGCGCAGAAGATACTGGACCTCAACGAGCGTGGCTCGTTTACCTCACCCTTTCACAAGGGAACATCTCTACTTGCACAAGATGACGAAATTTTCCACAGAGCAAGGATGGTCAACACTGCATTCTTTATGCAGATCATTCTCGCAGATTATGTCGGTGGCATCTTGGGACTCGTCAGGGACGGCCTAACCTGGCGCCTTGACCCACTTTCAGTAAGTTGTTACTGATCGCGGACGATGGATGATGTTCATTGCCTCGACCAACAGCCATTCCGCGAATCCGATCACGACGTGTCTCCTCGGGGACAAGGAAACGCGGTATCCATCGAATTCAATTTACTCTATCACTGGCACGCTTCCATCTGTGAACACGACGAGAAGTGGTTAAATGCATTGTTTGTAAACCTCTTTGAGGATAAAGACCCGACAATGGTACGCCGCTCTCTCTGCCTACACTACGAACTTGATACATGACTTTGTCACACAGGTGACTGTCGAGGATTTTAGAAAGGTTGTTCGAGAAAAATTGGTGCCGTCCAGCAATGTCAAAACCTGGACGTTCGACGGGTGTGTTTAACGATCCGCATTTTGTTTCTCGTTCTTGACGCAATTGGCACTAGACTGCAACGTGGACCTGATGGCCGTTTTGCAGACAGGGACCTTGCCCGATTGCTGCAAGATGCAACCGAGCGACGGGCTGGTGCGTTTCGTGCTAGAGGTTGCCCCCCCGTGATGAGACTGGTGGAGATCTTGGCCATCGAACAGGGAAGGAAATGGGGAGCTTGCACCGTAAGGGATTACTACTTAAAGAAGATGCGTTTTTGCTTAACGTTCATAGCTCAACGAGTTTCGCAAGTTCATTGGTCTACGACGTAGGTATTCCTCGTCAACAAATGTCCCTTGTTCACTTACGGCTCTTTCAGCATACAAGTCCTTTCAAGAATGGAATCCGAACCCAATCATCCATGTGAGATTCTTCTCGAAGCTTACTCATCTGCTCAATTACTTGCAGTCTGCAGCAGAAGAGCTTTATGTACATATCGATAATTTGGAACTTCATGTTCGTATACCATGTTCTGTCTTTTGGATGACTAATGCTTAAGCCATCGGCTATTAAGGTCGGTTTGCAAGCCGAAGAAACGAAGCCACCTATCCCGGGAGCTGGTTTGTGCCCGGGGTATACTATATCGCGTGCCATTTTGGCAGATGCAGTATGCTTGAGTCGTGGAGATCGGTTCCTGACCGTGGACTTTACCCGTTGGCGTCTTTCTTTCCATCCCGCTCACTTCCCTGATGTCTCCCCAGCATATAACTTGACATCTTGGGGGTACCAGCATTGTATGGTCAACACTAACGATGGGTCATACGGAGGAATGCTCGGCAGGCTCTTGTTTCACCTGCTACCAGGCCAATATTCTGCCGGCTCCATCCATGCTCGTTTTCCGTTCATGACACCCGATTTCATGCTAGGTTGTATCGTTTCTCGGTCGACAGATGTCAAATATTACGATTTCCATCTGCAAAACCAGGGCAATCTCCACCCAGACATGCTGTATAGAAGACGTGTATTGAGCCTTACGATGGAGCAGGATGCAGTGCCAAATAAGGTTCGTTCCTCGTCTTGAGACTGGGTCCCTGTACATGATTGGAAAACGACTAGGTGCTGAGAACTATTATGGACGAGACTTTCTCTGTCCCATCCTTCATGCAGATGTTCCAAACCTTGGTAGAGAAAGCGTCCATATCTGCGAGTCATGACACCAAGGTTGTCGACATCGTTAAAGTTATTAACCAGGCGTCTATCTACTGGGCAGCAAACTTCGTGGTATGTTCCGAGACTATCGTCTGTCTGTACGGTATCATTTACGTCTGGTCAGCTTGGTTTGCCTATCACCAAGTTCAACAGTATTTTAGGAGGACGTACGGAAATGCAGTGGCACGGAATGTTTGCTGACGTCACCAGGTAAGGATACGTGACAGCTCGCAGTGTTATTGCTGATGCTGTCTAGATATATGTACCTTAACGACGACCCAGTTCATGACTGGGTCTTGTACCAGGCAGCACTCAAGGCTACGAACGAAACCCTGTACTATATCTGCAAGCGATTAGAGCGGTACAGAAACGGGACTGTATGTTCTGTAATGTATCTAGGGTGCGATGAACACTGAACATCGCCCCGCTGCAATAGATCTCTCTCGGTGGTGCCGCTGACATATTGATCACATCGCTTCTGACAAGTAACGTTCAAAATGACCAATTCATTGTCAAGGTCCTAGCTGAAACCAAACGTTTTACTATTAAAGGCATCGCATACGGGATCTTTGCCGAGGTGGTTCCCTCCACCCTATTGTTTTCCATAGCCATCTCCTCTGTGGTTGACTATTACGCTGATCCTAGTCGAGGAAATGAACTGCAGAAATTGATTCAGTTGAGCACTGCTGCCGCGGAAGACGGCACAGACCATGCGTTGATGAAGTTCGTCACTCGTGCACTCGGTGAGTCTTTAGTTTCTTGCTATTCGACATATGAATCTCACCGGAAAGCAGCTCGTGGACAGGACGTGAGTTTTATCAACCAATCGAAAGTCCTTGTTTTGGACACTTAACCGATCTGATCGATGATCTGAAGTATGGAGAAGTATGTTGACGACCCCGTCTCCAGTAACCCACTCTGACATGCATGTAGTCACTGATTCCAGATCTAATGGTAGGGGTGCACAAAGTAGCTGCTCGTGAGCAACGAGGGTGAGAATGACTTTCTGGGACGTAACTTGGGGTGTACATGACCGTACTCTTCGCCCATAGCCTTATGTCGTGCAACCTTTTCACCAAGGTATGGTGCTCGTTCTTTATCCTAATGAAGCTCTAGACTGGACTATGTCACAGCTCGTGCCACGAGTCGTCGCAGCAATCTTCGGCTTGAAGAACATTAGTTTTCCTGAAGCGCAAATGGAGCTTGGTGAGCCGCTACTTGATGAGATGGGTTGATCTGATGACATTATACAGACGGAGGATTCCCAGTTTCAAAGATTATTCGGGTACGGGCTGATTAATTAATTTTCACGTTGTCCAATCGGCTCATCCCTGACTAATGATTTTCCAGTTCGACATTTGATGGTAGCACTAGCCCAGCCGATAATCGGAGGAACCGACGGGAAAATATAGATTTGTCTTCGTCCCTAGTACCCTTGTAGTGAAGTGATTCGCTGGCATCAACACATCATGACTACACATACATTTGGCGAACGTCGTGGTGGAAAGGGACCTTCTCGACACAAATTGGTTCAGGTTTGCCGTCTCGGTTGTTTGTGTTTCTGTTTGATGTCAGCGCAGACGTCGATCAATGGTTGATTCCGAGATTGACATGCGCACCGCATCTGCAGCTGACACGGACTGAGTTCTGCATTTACTCACCCAGTCTTGGTAACCACCAAATATTAGCTAATATCAAGCCTTTCCATCCCAGGTGCTACAGTATGTATGTACCCACCAACTAGAGTAGTTTTGGAGTCTCCATGCTAGTGCCTGATGTGAGCTGTGCAAATTAGGGCTGTTGAAGTTCAGTTCAGTTCAGTTCAACCCCACTTTTTTGTGAACCTGAACCTGAACCTACTACCATGAGACTGAACCTGAACCTGAACCTGAACTGAACCTACTGAACTGGTTCTTCAAGTTCAGTTTAGGTTCAGAACTAGTTCAGAACCTTGAACTTCAATTGAAATTCTTTAATGATATAGTAGTTTTTTTTTCTGTTCTCCTTGAGCTAGTTACTCTAGTATAAAAAATCATGTATATTATTTCCTACCTACAACATTGAATGTACTTATTAAATTATAATAGATTTACTATTTTATATACCATGGCATTGGTCACAGTGTGTTGCCATTGTATCATGTTACGCTGCAATGAGTAACTTGAGAACAAGGTTACAAGGAGAGCGTCCACTCAATAGTAGGATGAGGACTATGATGAGGATGGGCTTGAGGAAGAGCACAGATGAGGTAATAGAGCAATGCAAGCATCTCTCGCAGTGAGACGAGACTGAGGAGGACAAGGACGGGGGATGAGGATGAGGACGACTGTAACAGTCAAGATGAGGGTCAGCTGAGCACTGAGACAAGGATAATTACCAGGAGAACAAGGACGATGAGTGCAGGGCATGATTCCTATGGATGAGATGAGCAACAAGTAACATGGATTGCAGGGGATGCAACATAGGTTACAAGAGAACAAGTCTAAAGTATAGGAAGGAATGAGTTGAGTATAAATACTAGAGGAGAGGCTGTGAAGGGCAGTACTCTCCTATGATAACAAGACAAGTTAGATCAAAGCGCAGTTGAAGGGAAACGATCACCATTGAGAACAGGAAAAGTGATGGTGATGAAATGAATGATGTACCAGCCCATCAGGTATCATAGGTACATGGTGACTGGGCTGTGGAAGGCAACACTGAGGGTGATGAGGAAGAAAGAGAGAAAGGGAAGAATCATACAATGCATCGGTAAGAGACACCATCTATTGGAAGGAAGAGTAACAAGTACTCATAGTCTATGTGGAATATAGGTAAGTGGGCGATAGCCCGTGTGATGAGAAGAAGTTGAGAAGAGAGAGAAAATATTGTAACATTACCCCCTCAGTACACTTGAGTCACTGACGAGAGTTCAGTCCACCCCTCCATGATGTCGTCCAATATTGAGAAATTTTCGTCATCATCCCTGAGTAACAGTGCTGCCAGATCTAGAACTGTATGCAGGACAGTCACCTCCCTGGTGGTCTGTGGAGTTGCAATGGGGGCAGTGGGTCGTGGGGCAAATGGATTCTCTGTGACCATAGTGCTGACAAACATGACACTGGGTGTGAAGACACAAATATTGAGGGTGTCCTGGTGCCCATATGCCACAGTGGGGGCATCTGTATCGAGGACAGTCAACCTGAAGGTGACCACTATTGTCACATTGATGGCAAGTGTTGGCAGCAAGGTAAGCTGCAGATGGGGATGGGGTCTCGATGGGTAGTACTCATGTTGGAGAAGATATGATATGAGACCTATCAAATTGACAGTGGTAAAGGGTAATCGGGTAACCAGTCTCAGAATCATCGATGACATTGGTGATGCATTCAGCTAAAGGGGGAGGGGGAATGACCTGGTTTGGAGGTGGGGATGGTGGTGGGGAAGCACTGAGGGCTGCATGTTCCTTGAGGGTCAGTGATTTGTACATTGACTTCAAAAACCCTTTCCATGTTAACACTTACAATGGTGTTTGAAGCACACCACAAAACAGTGTGGGAACTTCGCTTAGCTTTGGTGAGATGAAATGTAGTAGACACTCTTG
>JBBPJX010000634.1:0-12747 GCA_038088955.1 Neotropicomus parvogracilis | reverse complement strand
CGCCGCGCGCCGCGCGCGGGCGGACTTGCCCCCCTTCGCGATCCCACTGGTGGAGCTCGCAGCGTCGAAATCGTGGTGGGAGCCAATTCGAAAGTGTGTGGCGAGGGTTTTGGGCGTGCCCGAGGAAGGGCCGAAAAAGGGGTGGAGGTCCAAGTCCAAGACGGTTGTGACTTACTTGTCCCGCCAGGACGCGGTGGTGGGACCCAGATTACGGGCGGCAGACCACAAAGCACTGGTTCGGGCTCTCGGGGAGCTTCCGAAGAACGGATATGAAATTAATGTCGTTTCTGCTGGAGCGCCGTGGGCCGAGCGTATGCGTGCGATCGTGCAGTCTACGGCGAGTGATAATGGTCCGGCGCCTGTTGTACGTCACTAATCGTCCTCACCGTCGTAGGTGGTAATTGGGGTGTATGGTGAGCACATGGCGGATTGTGTATTTGTCCCACCATTGGGCAGCACGACAGTCATGGAGATATTCCCTCCTGGGGTGTTCGTCCGAGATGCCCAAGTATCGGTGGGGACGCTGGGGGTGCAATACTTTGCGTGGCAGGGGGCACGGTGGGTACTCTCGTTGACGATGCCGTGTTGTCGGGCTCTGACCTGCGTATGTTGTAGACAACACGGCGTTGAGAAGCTACCACCGGTCGCGCCACCCAATGAAGATGGGAACAATGAGATCCCGATTGATGCGGGTGCACTGGTACGAGCGATCCGCCGGAACGGGTGAATTGCTGCTATCCTTGCGTTGGAGATGATTGATCTATAGACTGCATACATCGCCAGCACCGTAGAGTCGCAGGTGCAATGCTTTCTGATATACTGACCAGTTGTATCAATTCGTGCATGTGTTCTGTTGCTTTACTGTTATGTAGTGTGGTCTGCACAATTTTTAATAGTCCCTGGGTGAGCATGTGTCCTATATTGTTCATGATGCAGCAAGGTTATCAATACGAGATTCATCGATTCGGACTTCTACAGCGCGACTCGCTGAAGGCACTGTAGAGGGCACGGGTTCGCTACATGACAGACTCCACAGCGCCCACAGATTATGGATCAGAACCTGTACAGGATGCAAAATGGACTAGATGTCCATTGAGCGATGCATCGTCGATCCACCGCGGGAGGTTTGTCTCTGATGACATCGGGGGTAATAGGTGACTTACCAACGAACTATAGCAGACCGTTCCACTGATCAGTATGATTGCAGCAGAGGTCGTCCTTTGGCTAAGGATCAAGAGAACCAGAGGCCATTCGACCAACATACGGAGACCCATGACGGAAGGCGACAAGTTCTGAATCGTTTCTGCATTCAAATCAAGTGATTGTCAGCGTTTTAGCTGCCACAGCAGGTCGGATGTCGCACCATGTGTTATTTTCTTCTCTGGTCCCGCTACGATGTAGCAAAGTGGAGGCGAAATAGACCATAGTGTTTGAGAATGTTCAGCGGATTGCTCCTGCCGATCTGATTTCAAGACATGATGTCGATTAGGATTACATTACTGGACCTACATAAATAGGTCGTCGTATAGTAAATGGCATCCTCACATGCTCTGCGCAACAGATATTTGGACACGCGACACTGATCGGATCAGCACGTTGCTTGCACCTTTCTTTCGTAGGGCGGGCGGCAATTCGGATCCACGCTAATATCAGTCAAGATTTGCAGATATCATTCGAGGTCTTCAAGTTCTCGCTGTCGGTGCACAATACCCCGCTAACGGAGAAACAGACCACGTCTCAGTCTCAGCACCTCCTGAGCATCGATCGTGATCCGGCACGGCGCTTTTATTCCTCCCCCCGGGGACGTTGGCGGACGTGAATTAACCCTTACCACGCAGTCCAGATCAAGCAGATCTTGCGTTTCGGATGACGATGATGGTCACGACCGACTCTTTATTGATATACTTCTGTCCAATACTCGCGTTGAAAGTCGCGCGGGTGACATTCTGATTTTCTAGCCCTGATGTTACAAGTGGAAGATTACCTTGTGGACTGATTATACCTCATTCATGAACGCGAAAATTCCCCTACAAAGTGGAGATCGTGCTCGTTTTTTTGCACTGCTATTAGAGGATCACTGGCACCAGTGGCCCAGGTCGGATTAACAACAACCCATCACAAACGTAGGGTCAACGCTACTTGGCGGTCTGGGACATCTAAAGCTGCCGACGGGAATGGCGGTCCGGTGGGGAGCAACCTCACACGAGGGCATCTGTCAGGACAGACACTCCCCAAGACTTGGCTGTTCCCGCATTGGCACCGAAACACTCGAAAGTAGGCCCACAAGATAAGACCAAATGATCTCGATATGTTGTGACCATGAAGGCTATCATGACGACCAACTCCGGCAGGAACAGTCACGGTAGATACTCGTGCCAAATTCCGAATACCAAGGCATCCTAATTATCCCTAACGGGTCATACCCAGTTTTCACTGGAGGCCTGATCGTGATGTAGTGGTGCGATGTACTTCTATCGCCACTGGCACGCGCTCTGAACGAGCACCGGCAACTACAGCGACTCGTGACATCTGGTCATTGAACCATTCAAGGTCCCATTCCCAACCTTCTCTCTTCCTCTACAATTGGCGAGACTGCGACATGTCGCAGATTTCGACCACGACAGCCTTTCGGATGGGTATAGACCAACGCGATGTATTTAGGGGAAGACCTCGTTGCGTCGTCTGTGGTGGATGGGCTCCCTTTGTGCTCCAGCACTGTCATATAATTAGGGACTCTGAGCCACATTTTGTAAGTTGAAAAGGTATTCAGGCTCTCACTCCTGTTGTTAAAGTGAACCCAGTGGTCAGATCTCCAGAGACGCAATTGGATCCCTTGTCAAACCAAACGAGAGCCCAAACATGAACCTCGTGACGGATTGCTTATGTGTGCCAATCATCGCATCTTGTTCGATAGCTATCAGTTCTTTATACGTTACTTGCCCCAGGTGAGTTTTGATATATCTTGTCTTCAAGTTAATCAATGACACAGACAATCAGGCTCGTAAATTTGTTCTTGTCAACCACTCTCGTTATGACGATCCCATGCTTGAAGCATTCCATGGTAAAGCTATTGCCCTCGACATCATGGATCGTCATGCGCCGTTTCCCTCCATATTCATACTCCATGAGATGCGTGTCCGTGCATACCATCCTTTCCAACCAGACCATCCGATCATGCCTGAAAACCCCTCATGGCAAGATTGGATCTTGTCCGATAACCTATATGATGAGGCCTCTGGTTCTTTTAGACATGATATGGATCAGCACAACGGCAGTGGCATCCAATCCATGCAACCAGTATCTCAACTTCAACCTATGATGACGAATGTAGGCGGCGTGACATCTGGCGGAACAGGACTAGAACTCAATCAAACTGTCATCGATGACATCCTTGCTGCTACACGCGCTATGCCATCCTGGAAGGCTTGCGAGTTGGAGGGCACGAGCTGGGCTGGCACCGCTGAAGAAAATATCGAGAAATATGTCTCCTCTATTGGTATAGAAGATTAGCGCATAAAACTGATTTGTTAACACTTGTAACTTGTGTATGTCAAAGAGAACATGTATTCGTCTCCACGCCTTTACAGAGTAACGAAGTGTCCAAGGGACCCGTCTTTAAAATTCTTTAGTGCGTCTTCGGGCATCTTTGCTCAGATTTAATATTTTAAGATCACAAGTTAATAATTGTGAATAAATGTCAGTGTAGTACAGCTCGTCAGTGCCGAGGCGGACCGATGATGTTCGAACTTGACAACTACAGGACGTAGAAGCCACCGAATCTTATATGAAAATAACAGCGACTAGAGTGGGCCAACCGGTGTCAATTTCACATGGACAGTCGATCCAGTCCTTCTCACTGTGTGTCCTTCAAGCGTCGAGGGACTGTCCCCGACGACCTCGTCCTCATGCCAAAAGTGTGAAAGATGTTGGAATAAGCAAGCGCGTGAACAGCCACGGGACGACTGTAACTCCGTCTCGACATGGAAACGTAGGAAAGATGACAGGAATAATCTCAAATCATTCTACGCGCCTCTCATCCTGTTCTAGACACCGTCTCAATAATTGTTAGCCCCATTAACCTTGTCCTTGAGTTGATTGATAAACTGCTGATAACTCGGTAACACATCCGCACGGTCTTGAATGAGACAGCTCAGTGCCCACAGCCGCAATGGCGGCTCGCCATCTTCTTTGACGACATACAGATGGGGATGGTACACCCCCCGACGCAATTCTCGCGTTTTCTGGATGATAGCGTTAACACGTTGTGAGAAGGGATTGTCAAGTATTGGAAGCGTCATCTGGAGAACGTGGTTTGATGAGTATACATGCTGTGATCATTAGATAGTCCACGAGGTTGACGGCGCTCACCTTGCCACCACGCAAGACCTCGTAGTTGGGGAGGTTGAACACGTCCAGGATGAGTTGTGGCACTGCATCACGACCAACCCATAAGAAGATCGTCTGGCCATCTTCTATGAGGAAGAGACCGTGTCGTTCGAGGCGCTCAGAAGTCAATGGTAATGGTGTTGGCATGATGACACCGTTCTCCCCAACAGTGCCTGCCTGTAATACAACTCAGCGTAAACAAAGGAGTAAGAATACCAAGGATACCTCAGGAAGCATGTTATGTAGCGAGTAGAAAGTGGGGTGGATGTAGGGAATAAGTGTTTGAGACGGTAATGATGTAAGAAGCGCCTGAGCGTACGCTCTGAGATCGGGAGGAATCTGAGCGCTTTGACGAATGCCGACCTAGCAACATCCTTATCAGCATCACGTGCCCATAAATTAACAGAAAACCTCACGTTCTTTAGGAGTCCGAGAACCAAGACGGGGAGCATCTTCAAATTCTCGGAGATGGCTAACTGTGCACTGGCACCTGCACCAGCAGCCGTCATACTACTCTTGTACGAAGAAAGGACGTCCACCATGCGTTGCAAGATCGCATCCCTACTGTCTTCTAGCTTGTGCGTAAGCGACCGCTCCACGGCCTTGTTCGCCAACAACGTCGCGATAGCTACTTGGTCCGCGGACGCAAATACTTCCGAAAGGCTGCTCGTTGTTGGGAGCGCGAGCGTGATCACGCGAATACGACGCTCGCCATAACATGTCGTGTGCAGAACAGCGGTCTGCAGAACGACGAACGGCGCGGTGATTGTATCTTCGATCTGAATTTCAATGACATACGATTGGTCGGTGGGCACAGCAGGCATCGCAAGGAGATCCGTAGATCTGACAAAGAAGTTTCCGTGGAACGACGCCATCCTCAAACCTGAGATCAAGGGGGATAAAACTGCATAGAGTAAAAGAACGGTAATCCACTCTACCTTTCGAAGCACGAACACGCATGACCGCTTCAAGCATGATAGGCATTGCAAGTACCTCCCCAAATTCATGCGCGAACTTTATGGCATCCTCAGTACGCGAGGCATTGAATGCAGGATAAAAGAACGTCTGGCCGGAGGTGTAATGGGGGAGACATGCTGCAGTACAAGTAAGTTCTGAGATGGTTCAATTAAATGATAAAGCGCGTACCAAGACTAGCGACGTCCTGGTATGCTGAGCTAAAGAGGAACATGTCTACGGAAACTTGCGCACGCGAACATTCGATAGCAAACGTCTTGTAGAACGGCGACGCGGCTTGAAGTAACGTAGATTCCTTGCCACAGGATGAGAATCCTAGATTGACCGACGGGGCCAAAACACACACCTTGGAAGTACCTAGAATTTTGGGATCCTCTCGGTTTTTGAGAGCACCGGCACCAATGCTAGGGAGAGAAGCAGACAATACGATAATTTTTCCGCCAATTGGGGCCTGCAATGCCATCAAGGAAAGGAAGACAACCGAGAGTAACTGATATAAATACCATCAACTTGAAGCCTGCTTGAAGGGCAGGGCCGAGAGCGCTGCCCACAGTATGGTTGTCCTGAAACATGTCGTTGATTCTTCCAAGAAGTGATTCCAGTGACGCTTTTGCCTCTGCCAAGTTGACGAGAAGGTCAGTCGGTTTAGGCAAAAAGACATCCTCGACATCGGAAACGACCAGCATAGAGGAATCGGTCGTGCCCGGCTACAAGGTATAAAATTTAAACAATGGTCTACCTGACTCGATAACAACTCACAGGCATAGAGAAGAAATACAATGATGTGTCGAACGCGACAAACGCCACCTTGGTGCGATCGTCCTCGTTGGGTATGCGGTCCAGGTTCTCCAGGATGGTTCGCGTCGCAGTGGCGACCATGCCTGAACAGGATTTTTTTTTCAAAACTACCATCCTTGGCGGGATGGGTGATACCTTACCTGACTGGACGGCCGAGTGACTGACATCGATAAGGAAGACATATACTGCCGGCTGGGGTGGCCGAACCATGTACTCAGTCGGAGCGACGAACTCCACAACGGAATGATTCAGTTCGTCACGAGCCCACCGATCGCCAGGCTGGTTTCGAGCCTGATCCCAATCGAAAAGTTGAGGTACCTCGTTGGACATGTTGCACATACAGCACCGCCAACTTGACAGAATACGGCAAATGAAATCAAGCCCTGAAAGATCAGAATGAGGCCAACGCACCGGTTTCCACCGTCAATAAACTGAACGTATGGGTTGATGTAAGTCCTGCATCGTCTGCAACGTGCGATCACCGTATCCGTGACCAATGGTACAGGTTGATCACCCTCTCTCACAGTACGGTAAGGGGTGATTACGAGACCGAGCGGTATTTTTGACTTATTGAGAAGAGAAGACGTCGTCGGGACGGCATTCAGGGTACACCGTTGGTAGCTGTGCTCGGCGTTGGCATAAGGCGAGGTAGTAATGCAAGAATTGGGCGGCAACCGAATCTCTGGAGGCGGACGAGTCAACTCGCGCGGATCGGGTGGGGATGTCAGGAGATTCGTCGTGTATAGTTGCAGTGGTTTCTGGCCCATGCCCATGTGACTGAACTGATCCGCCAACTGGTTGATGGGCGCCGTTGGGGGATAATAAACCGGTTCTTGTCCAAATCCGGGAGTATTGATGTACTGGGGCTCTTGTGGAGGGGCAGCATGATATGGTGGCTGTTGCTGTCCAGCGAAACCTTGCTCAGCTGCCAGTCCAGGGGTGAAGAGCTGAGTGCTAGGTGCTGGCTGCTGCTGGATTCCGACGGCGCCGTAGGTGGGGTCTGGTACGGTGTCGGTGGTGCCGTAGTAAGCTTGCGTCTGTCCGGCAGCATACTGGCGACGCTTGGCGTGGGCGTGGACAGGAGGTGGGGAAGCTGAGGGTCCATGCGCATCCATGGGCGCGGTTGGCACCTGAGTGGGAGGTTCCCATTGTGATCTTCCGGTGGCAGTCTCTGTCCAGATCAGCAACACGATTCGAAGCAAGTAGGGTGAAGACAACTGACCGATGAAGAGATACCGCTGGTTCTCCACGTTCCTGGAAATTTTTAGTGACCAGAAGAAGAATGAAGGGATAATCAAGACTGTACCATTCTGCAGCCCAACCTGGAGGTAGCTGTTGTGCGGGGGAGGCCATGGCTCTTACGGGTTCGCTGTCAAAGTGGTATTTTCTGGGAGAGACACGTAGCCAACACGAACAAACAAAAAGCCTATCTACTGCGACTAGACACACATTTCTCGAGCCGGCCGAGCAAAACGCCAGTACACGTCTCCAGTGCCCGTGTCTCTTCGACTTTTGCGTCCGCACACCCCGCCCACCGCACCTTGAGGTTCTCGTCTACCAAGTATACGTACCCGACGTGTTTGTTCGTCATGCCTAGTGGCTCGCGGACAAACTCGACGCTTTGACTCGACACCAGATATGTGGGATGCAACTCCTCGGGTACATTCCTTGCGATTGACGACAGGAAGAGAGACACGAGCCACGACTTGAGCAGGTTTTCCTGCAGGTTGATCTGGACATATTGGTAGAGCGGGTTGGACGAATACCGTGCATTGGTCGGCGAGACGAACCCATTGACGTGAACCTGGGGCTGATCAGCCATTACAGACCATGGGCATAAGAATCACCGAGTACCTCTGACATCCTGGTGGACAGCATTGCGATTACAGAAACGCGTCCGCAGCAAATATCGGCGGTGTGTGTCTGAGCACGAGAGTCTAATCGAGAACCAGAAATGTTTGGAAAATACAACGCTTTCTACGGAAAGTTAGTTATCAACGGGATGAACAAGGGTGCACCACGACACTAACGTCCTCCCGGACCACGACATTGGGTGCTATCCACGTCTTGCCTCCGTGCCTTCGGGTAGCATTCAGATCCGTAAAGTACCCTTTGCCGGCTTCGTTTATTCTAGGAAGGATGAATACAAACAAGGACTGCGAAAAGAGAAGACTTGCAGGTGTTGCCGTTGCTGGAGACGTGTTTCCTGGTCCATCAGCTCCTTCCTCGTATCATCCCATGTCTTGTTATGTGATACCGGCCGGTCTTTGACGCCAAGTGGTCGCTGCAACAACGGAAGAGGTGCATCGATATTGATGTCCTTTTTATTTGTACTGCTCGAGGGCGACGAGGCACTGCAGCGAACGAGCGAGGTGCCATGTCTGAGCAAAGGTATCGATTGACGCTGGATGCAGGACATTTCGGGATCAAAAACTATACATACTCAAATCTGAAAATGTACCAAAAACTGACACGTGACCTAATTGGTCGCTCCCGGGCTGCAGTATTCATTGTGATCAACTTTTGCCTTGGTTCTTGGCTCTACCAAATCCCGGCGCGACGGTCACTGATCTCGATGCCGATTTTTTTTCTAGCAATGTCTCGTCAACCAATGTAACCTTCTGAATCGGGTGGTTTATCACACATTAAGTCGTGCGTTTCATCAATTAGTAAGGTGTCTTGGCTCTCTCAGGCCGAGTCACCGACTGACTTTGCATATTCTCTGCGCCATCTTAACTTTTCCCAGTGGCTTAAGCGGAATCCCACCATTTGACGAACGAGTGCCAGCGGTGACCCATGGTCCGTAGTCAGGTTTGTGGCCCACTGGCATAGGCAGGACAGGGGTTTGCAGAAACCGGTACATGTCACGTGATCATTATATATATGACGCGGGTCGCGCACGCTTTGTTGATTGACCACTCTTGACCTCCTACCACCACCACTGTCTACCACTCGCTCTTGTATATCTGTACAATACACAAATGGTTAGTCAACACCGCTCTTTCTTGCGCTGAACATGCATCTCACGCGGGGGTCTTTTTAGTCTGGAAAGGGTGCGTCCTTTGCGAGATAGTCTGACCAACTCCTAATCTCACAGGATCCACAGGCAAAGCCGGAAAGTCTGGTGGCAAGGCCGGCGCTGAGGGCAAGGCGCAGTCTCGTTCTGCCAAAGCTGGTCTTCAATTCCCAGTCGGCCGTGTACATCGTCTGTTGAAAAAAGGTAACTATGCCCAGCGTGTGGGTGCTGGTGCACCAGGTATGACTCGATCTATTTTATTCTTTTAGTCATTCATCGGTGGTTCACGCATATCTAGTGTATCT
Source organism: Neotropicomus parvogracilis (assembly GCA_038088955.1). Classification (NCBI taxonomy): domain Eukaryota; kingdom Fungi; phylum Basidiomycota; class Agaricomycetes; order Boletales; family Boletaceae; genus Neotropicomus; species Neotropicomus parvogracilis. Next base: position 3,267 of record JBBPJX010000634.1, on the reverse strand, counting down.
TGCAGCAGTCTTGGAGTATCTTGCTGCTGAGATTCTGGAGCTTGCTGGAAACGCCGCCCGTGATAACAAGGTATGTGAGACAGGTGCATCGATGTTGATCATGGCATTGAGAAATTTTATTAGAAACAACGTATCGTGCCCCGTCACCTCCAGCTTGCCATCAGAAATGACGAAGAGTATGTGTTGGCTCTTGGCATGAGAACCTTTGCTCAGTACTTGCATCAGGTTGAACAAACTTCTTGGTGACGTGGTCATATCCCAAGGCGGTGTCGTCCCGTTCATCCTTCCCGAGCTCTTGCCCGGCAAAACAAGGTCTGTCTATTCGGTCTACTCTATTGTATATACACCTGATGTCCTTTGCAGCAAAGCGAAGAAAGAGGGCGCCAGCCAGGAAGTATAGAAGGCTCGCCTGACGTCTTTCTGATCGACTTGATATCTCTTTATCATCTGCAGCAGTCTGTATCATGTAATCGCGGTGTTTCTTCCCGTTGTAATCCAAGACTGTCTAACATACCACGCTCGTCCCAGCTTGAAAACATTTTGCATCTTTCGCTTACATATCCAGTGCTTCAGACTGGCGAAGTGATTTCGTGAAATTCAATCTACACGATCAGACATGTATGCAGATATAATCCAATTCCTACAACATGCGGTCGTCTGAATCGTCACACTTGCGTAAAACGTGAGGGAATAATGCCGACGAAAGAATCAACGCCTTCCAGAACTGCCTCCAGGAAATCGGATTGCCCTGTCCCAGACGAAAGAAAGGGCATCACATCAGTCAGCCCAACCTCAAGTAAGGAAACGACGCACCACGTCACGCTGCATCACGCAAAACGCCCCCGAGACCTGCATCCGACTGAACACCTCTAGTTCGATCCACCCTTTGAACATGATCTTGCGCTTGTCGTACCCGCCCACCCGGAGTCGGTGGACTGCCCTCGATCCTGCGATGACGGGCGCGTCCTTGTGTTTGACACCGAGCGCATGGAGGCTTTCCTTGATGAGGTCGACCAGGATGCCGGGTCCAATCGCGGTGTAGAAGCGGGTGAGCTGTGGGGTGTACCGCCGGCCGCTCTGTGTCTGGGACTGGCGTCGAGTGAGGAACCCGTCGGAAAGGCACGGGATGGATGTGCGGCGGGACTTACAAATAACAGAAGGGACTGGGTAAACTGAGATTGGGCAGAGGACATGAAATCGTCGCCGTCGGCATCCTTGCGTGAGCTTGCGATGCAGGTCAGGTCGGCCGGTACCTCGCAGCGCGGCAAAAGGGCTTACCCAGCGCCAGAGACATCGGGGTTTGCGTACATGAAATCTCCATTGTCGCGCAGCGATTGGGTGAGTTGTTCGGCTAATGCATGCACACCCTGTCTGGCAAGTTGGCTCGGTCTAACAGGAGTGAACACCGGTGGCTTGCCCAATGTCACTTCCTACCTACCTCGCTAACCAAGGATGTGCATAGATTTCGGACATGGTGATGCGTTTTTCGGATTCCAGTGTCAGCATGCTGCAAATTAAAGCTATGCAAAAGTTCGGTGGCCGTTCTAGATCGGAGAGTCGACATACAGAGCGTGTTCGTACTAAACTTGGTCCACGGTTCTTCGTTGAATATCTCCCCAGAGAGATATCTACAAAATTCTGGGCTGCGATCCGTCGGCTCATCCCAAGGGGTATCTAAACAAAGGTTCAGAAACATCCCTACACTCGACAAGCGTGAAACATACTCCCAGCGAGAAGCGCGAACAGGATGACGCCCATCCCCCATATATCGATAGGCTCTGCATGATACGGTACGCCATAGTTCAGCTGCCGTCGCGGTTTGAATGAGCATGCTCGCTGAAGAACGTAAGTGGCCACACCTCTGGGGCGATATAGGGCAAGCTGCCACAGCGCTCGCTCAAAAGCCGCGTCTTGCCGGTCTCCTTTTGTCTGAAGACGGCAGAAAGGCCAAAGTCGGAAATCTTGAGTGTTCCGGCAGCGTCGAGAAGCAGGTTTTCAGGTTTGAGGTCTCTATGGCACACGCCTTGTGCATGAATGAATTGCTGTCCGAGGTTCCGTGAGTGGCGCAATGGGACCGAGAAAAGGGTGACGTGCCATCCCGTCCACCAACTGCTTGAAATACAAGTGCGCCACGTCTTCGCCCGTGCCTACGTCCGGGGCTGTCGCAGACTCGAATATCGTAACAGGACGGCTCCCCTGCAATTCACTCACCGATCTTGTCAAACAAGTCCCCTCCCGCAGCAAACTCGAGGAGCATGTATATGCCTGGCAGGTAGTTGTGCTTATGCTTGGATTCCACGATGACGGCGCTGATGAATTCGAGCACGTTGCAATGTTTCAATGCAGCATGGATCTTCATTTCCTTTTCTACCGTTTTGCGATCCTTGTCCGTCGTTTGGTCAGTGATGAGGATTAGTTTGCATGCTGCCACTCTGTGGTTCTCGATGTCCACGGCTCGGAACACGCTGGAACGAAGTGTATAATCATATGAGCGAAGGAAGAGAGGACTTGGGGATTCATTACCGCGAGAAGCTACCCCCACCAATTTCATGGAAGAGCTGGTAGCCTGGTAGTCATTGTCACGGGAAGGATCAACAGAGGTAGTCGACAGTTTGACCCACCTGCAACCTTGGGATACTTCATGGCGTAGCATGTTGATGAGATTGGAGTGGCGTGGCGTAGAAACTATCCTTTGTGACAGACGCGGTGTGACATTACCACGTGATCACCGTCTCACCCTATGCTACTTTGCTTCCAACGACTTCATGCCAGCACGGTAAGCTTGGACGTTCTCTTGTCATGCTGGTCCAGCTCGCCCGTCTCGTTCAAATACCGCCTAGGGTCGTCGTGATGATGCTTCAGACTGCTCGGTCCTGTCTAATGCGGTGAACGCCCATTCTTGGTCTTGGGCTGTCCCTTTGATGAATGCCCATGGCGCATGGAGATATCCGCAATATTGACCAAGTCAATTTTCGCCCGACGCCGTGATGAACGGCACAGCACTAATCATTTTGTGGGACCAGATCTGGCAAACGGCCATCTATGCACAGGCGAAGCGTTGGGTCTTGGGTCTCCCTTTCCTCGGCGCCGCACGCTACACAGTACCTTGACCTCGAACACGGGCCACTGGCACGCTTGACGTTGCTTGCCATTCCTGAGTGCGTTTTCGGGTCAAGGGACGACCATCGCCGCCATGGTCATCACACAACGGTCGTCTAATCACCACCGGTATGCGTCCCCGTGGTGGGTTCTAGTTCTGATCGCCTT
>JBBPJX010000633.1:0-12776 GCA_038088955.1 Neotropicomus parvogracilis | reverse complement strand
ACGGCGCTTTCGTTTGATAGCACGAGACGCGTTTTGCTGTTCGTGCTGGAGGTGTTGCTGGTGCTGGGGCACTGGCGATCGGGATCGAAACGTCCTGGCTGCCGCTGGGCGACGCTGCGCTGCGCTGTGGCTCTAGACGATTCGGCACGAGGGGAATGACGTCTGCGTTACGTGACTGGGTGGGAACGTGCCCTGGAGGGCTGTTCGTCGTCGAGTACGACACAGCCGAGTTGGCGAGGGGGGGGTCATATAGAGCATGGGGGTTAAATGGAGCTGGACGGTCTCCGGAGTGCAGGTCGACCATGTCTGGGGTATGGGCGCGACGGCGTCGCAACCAAAGGAAAGCGAGGACGGCGATGACGATCAAGGCGACTGCAGCGACCACACCGCCGACTATGGGACCGACGTGAGAGCTGTGCAGAGTCGGATGAGTAACTGGGCTGCACTGTAAATCGGATCGACGTACTCTGACGAGTGAGTTGGCGGTGACGAAGTAGAAGCGGATGATGTGGTGGTCGCTGTGGTCGCGGCCGAGGTCGTTGGGGTAGCCGAGGATGTGGACGTGACACTGTCGACCAAGGATTCGTTGACGTACGCATAGTCGAACATCATTCCGCTGTAAGAGCCCTCGAGATCGTTGATGAGCAGGCTGAGGGTATGAGGGCCAGAGAGCAGTTGCTGGACGTCGAACATGGACACGTTTGCGATCTGGTATGCGGGGCCGGGAGGTGCGGAGAGCACGTTTGTTTGTGCGTGTGCGCCATCGATGGATATGCTAGCGTTGATTCCTACGGGGCCGGCTTGGTATACGAAGACGGTGATGCCAGAGCCTAGGAAAGGGTGAGAGAGAGAAGACGGGGACGGGGACGGGATGGACGTACCGGTGAAGGGGACGGTGAGCAAACAGGAGTCGGTATCGAAGCAGGCAGCGTCTGTTTGGGCGTCAGGACGAAGAAAAGCGGCCGAGATGTTCGCTTACATCGACTGCGGTGAGACGTCAGTGGGGCAAGTCGGGCAGATCAGCGACGCACTAGGTGTGGTTCCAGCAGACGAAGGCGTCGATGACTTGGTAGGTTCCGTTCGGGAGGAGGAGCTCGAGGGTTTCGCCTCCGACCGCGTACGGGGCCCAGGCGGCTTTCGGACCGGAGGAGTAGGTGAGGGTGGTGTTGGTGTCGTCGATGTGATAGTCGGCCGAGGCGAGGGAGAGGAGAGAGAGGAAGAGGAAGAGCATGAGGGAAAAGGAAGGAGAATGACCATCTCGGTGTTGGCACACTGCGATCGAGATCACAGTTGACAGTTTACGTCACCTTCCCCATTTGAATTTACAACGAATAAATACTCCCTTTAAACGATCGTTGACTGAAACGAAACGAATTATTATGCCATGCTACCGTTCCCACCCTGCTTGGTCTTGTACCGCCCATGTACAGAAATGTGCCAGTCTCGTTCGTCCTCGTCGCCGTCGCTCTCCTCGCTGGCTCGCTCGCCGGGTACGTCTTCACCAACCCCCTCCGCAAGAACCAGCTATGCTCGTTCCCCTTTCACCCTTCCCCCGTCGTCACTCCTCCACACCACTCGCTGCCGGACAGCGACCTGCCCTCCGTCGTGGCCGCGACGAGGGGCTACTACGCCCGCGACTACAGCATGGGTCTAGGCTGGAACAACGTCCGTCTCTCCATCTCTCTCTCTCTCTCTCTCTCTCTCTGCTCACTCTCTTCCAGATGCGCTACATCATCGAGACCGCTCTCCATCACGGTTCGCTACTCAATCGCACCGTCGTCATCCCATCCTACATTTACGCTCGTTCATGCGAATTCGAAAAGTGAGTCCCCCCCTCTTATCCCTCGACCGCGCCCTCATCCCTCGCAAAGCGCCGTTTGCGCGGCACACGCCATCATGATCAACAGAGGCGACGCCATCAACTCGGACGAGTGGCGCCAACTTCCAGACGAACAGCAGATGGGGTGGAAAATACCCATCTCCGTCATGCTCAATCTCACCCACCTCCGTCGCTCACAGCCAGTCGTCACCGTCGCCGAGTACCTCCGTCTCCACGACCTCTCACCAGACCTCGAGCTCTCAAACGGTCAGTGGGACACAGACAAATACCACAACGCCCCCGGCCATAACTCGACCAGCCTCCGCATCGTCGAAAACGCCTGGTACGACCCTCAGGGCCTCAATCGCGTCGACAGACTGCCAGAAGAAATGAAATCCCGTGGCCATTGGGACCCTCTTCTCGACCGTCCTCCGAGGGACACCCCCGGCGGTTGGCCACCCCCTCACAAAACAGACCCATACCTGGCCCTCGAACAGGCCCTCTCCGGAAGACAGCACGTCCTAGGTCTCGACGCTGCTAGAAAAATACTCGGCGATATTGGCGTTCGGGGCGTCGCTTCGGACGACGGCCTCGTCCAGGCCTTGAACGACAACGGCTGGGAAGTCTTGCATACCTTTGACGGAGCGTAAGCACCCACAGTGATTCATCTCCATCTTGCTGACCGACCACAGTCTCGGTATGGACTATGTCAAGAACGTCGTAAACCCCATCAGGCAAGTCGCACCTCGCGACTCGATCCGTGGGTTCGTCGACGACTACTACGACTCGTCCGAGCAAGTCCTTCTCCTCAGAGGCGAAATTCACTACGAACGCAAACCGGTAAGTCTTCCATCGCAATTCACACCCGTCCAACTCACGCTTTCAAAGGCCAGCCTCCGATTCACCTCCACTTCCGCGAGGGACGCCTTTGCAAGACTTGTATTGTTCCAACTACGTCATACCGACGCCGTCGCGGACCTCTCGGCCACAATGGCTCGCCGAATGCACGAACTCGTCGGCGGACGAATGTGGATGGGTGCACACATGCGCCGTGGCGACTGTGGGTTTCGCTCGCTCTCCAGATCGAGCATGCACCTGACATTCGCGTCTAGTCGTCCGCTACAATTGGGTCATGCAGCCCGACTTTGGAGATCATCTTCAACGGATAAAGGATCACCTAGAAAAAGGCAGTGATACCCTCCATTCTCTCGCTCCCCAGTCTTTGGTCACCTACGCCATCCCTGATGTTGTCGTCAACCCCGACTATATGCGATACCCTCCGCCGAACAAGAATGACCCGTGAGTTGCCCGATCTACGGTCCCCCATCCTTTCTCATTCCAGAGTACAGGATCTACATCGCTACTGACGAGCGAGATCCGGCCAACCTTGCTTACCTTCGCGAACACGGCGTCGTACGGGCTTCCGACCTCATCACAGTCGAAGACCGCAGACAGTTCGGTTGGCCGCTCCTGATAACAGACGTGCTTGGCATTGTCGAGCAGGAATTGCTAGCCCGGGGAGCTTTCTTTTATGCGCACGCCCTCAGTTCTGTGGCTGGGGGTGTCATCAACATCCGCGCCGCCAGCGGTGCCGACCCACGGACTGCACTGGTTGATTAAACCTTTTTTCCGGGGTAGCGAATATATTATTTGGATTTGTGACTTGCTGTAACATGAATCATTCAGGCAAAATTACCGCCGTGAGTGTACCACCGCTCTGTGTTGTGATGGTTTTCTCGGCTCGAGATTCTGCTGTTTGCCCGTGGCAAGTTCTGGTCCGTACCTAGTAGCTCCTCAGGATGCAAGTCGTTGGTACGACATCATATCTTGAGACGGCTGTCCCTGAAATATAACGCGACGCCCAATGTGGGCCGAGGTCCTTGGGAAGAGGCTCCAATCGGTCCTCGTGCGCCAACTCTGACTGGGGGTCGCACCCGTTTCGTTTCCGGCACAACTTGCAGAGTGGTCGCCAGTTTGGTTTCGTGGATCCCTCCCTTTTTCTTGCCCGGCCATGTGTTTCGTTGTTCTTGTATCGGTAGTCGTGCTTCGTTTAGCCACTACCGCGGCTGCGTCAACCCGCTTTTGGTTGGTAATGAGTGTCCCATCATCTATTCGGGTTGTCTACCTACATCAATGCTCTTGGTCGAACAGCACGGGAGCACGGTGACAGCGCTGAAAGCCAAGCTAACTACGAGGACGATAACTTTCAAGGACGAGCGTCGTCACCAACGTGTCCCTGTCTGACCAGCGGAACAGTTCGGGGTTCCGTTTCACGCTCGCCAGCTGCTAAATACGCCCGTCGAGTATCCGTCAGCCCCGTCTCCGCCCTCGCCTCTCTCTCTCTCTCGCCAGCATGCCGTTGATCTCGCTCAGCACGAACGCCAAGGTAGCTCGGTCACCTGTCTCGACGCACAAACGCTGAACCTCACGCACCAGTTCGACTCGGAGGACGCCAAGAAGAAGTTTGTCTCTGAATTCTCAAAGGTATCAGTTCCCCCCCCCATCGAAAAGACAGCGTTCGCTGACCGCCCGTGCACAACGGACAGTTTTGCGCAAAGACGATCGGGAAAGACGAAAAGTACTTCAGCATCGACGTCCATTTCAATCCCTATCTCATCTTTGGAGGCACGTTCGAACCCGCGACCATGCTCAAGATCGTTCGTACACGATTTTCGATCTTGGAAACGTCGCGACCGTACTGACTGACTGAGCGACTGACGGACGTCTGGGGGCGATAGCTCAGCCTCGATAACGTCAACCCGACCAACTCGCGGACGTGGTCCAAGGAATTCTCAGCCTTTTTCGAGGCGAAACTGGGCGTGCCAAACGACCGAGGTCTCATGTGAGTCGGCTCCGTCTTCGCCGTCGTTGGAGGAGATGGGGACTGAATATGTTGCGTCAGGGCGTTCAAGGACCCTGGTCCGGCGTTCGTCGGGTAGGCGACTTGCGCGCGCGCGTGAGTCGAACGCTCGCTCACCGATTTCTCGTTCTTGTGTAGGTCGCGGGGAACGACGGTCGAAGCTCTGCAAGAGGCGTCGGCGGAATGAGATCGACGTTTCAATTTCAGGTTTCGGATTGGTCCGTGTAAGCTTACGCTGTCGTGTACGTGTACATGCCCGAATGCACGGTCGTCCGTTGTTTCTGTGCCCCGAGTCAGCGTGACGACGTTCGTGACGCACCGATGCATGTTTGACGAGCGAGCGATCAGTAACCTTGTATTGAGTCGGGCGTCTACGACTATCGGCTGTATCTACAGTAATCGATCGTCTTCACAGCGTACACCATCGAATCAGCCTGCTGAACGGGCACACCGCACACGAATTAGACGTGATACGGATATCTAGCCGAATCATCTTGCGTGGTCGCTAGGTGGTGCCGGTCCTCCCCGAGCTGCGATCCAACTCGAGTCGGGTCTGATATTCTCATTATTGGTCAGACGACGGAAGACCGGTCGAACTGCTCCGAGGCCCTGCGACCTCCTTATTCACATCCTGTCGTGACCGTCACGGAAGACACGAAAGCCTTTCTGAGCGAGGACGTACCCCTTCTGTCGTGATCACGCTGAGCCCGACGCTGCCCGCGCTTTCTTCAGTAGCCAGGTTGATGATCGGCATGCTCCACGGTGGCCGCGATGGCGTTTGTGTCTGGAAGCTACCTCCAGACCGTGAATTGAGCCTAGGACGAGGGTGGAACCGGATCCGACAGAGCTAAAGAACGGAGCCTTACATCGCCACTGCCAAAATATCCTCAGCTCGTTCAGACTCGGACTTGAGACGCCAACTCACGTAGGGTGTTCGTGTAGAGCTTGCTCTTGCATAAATGAAACGGCATCCTGAAACGTATCGGCGGGCGGTAACGAACAGGGAAAAAAAAGGCGTGCTCACCAGTACAGGTAATTCCTCGCAGAGAGGTACGAGGAAAGGACGCCGATCTGGATGATCGACAACAATATCGCCCGATTGGTCACAAACGTGAACAATGTTTTGAGCGTCTGTGACCGACTGCGGGCTAGAGTGTCGGTGGCTCTGACGACGTGCTAGTTCAAAAGTCTGCTCACTTTGTGCGATCAAGGTGTGGGGGAGCCAACATGTAGCACAGGCAGGCCGATGAAACGAGGTCTGACACGAGAGCGCAAGACTCCTCGATCGTCACAACGGTCTGAACGACGTACGCACGAATGAATATGCTATCCCACGAATTTTGAACGGGCGGACTTGCCTGGAATGAAATCCGAGAAAAGGATGTCATGGACCAGAGACCAATGAATACGGTTCGCACTGGCAAAAAGGTGTGCATTTAGTCCCGTGTAAATGTGCCGCATGGTAGACTCACCAACCCCTGCCGCTAGGGAGGCCAGAATGAGAATCGTCGCCAACCAAGCCCGCTGAGCCACACTCACCAAAAGCCACAAGAGCAAACACCAACTGTAGACAAGGCTGAATTCCGGGCGCGGCACCTCGTTATAATCACCCACCACAAGCGCCGGTGCAGTTCTCCCATACGGCAGTGTGTCGACGGTGTCGTTAACTGCACAGATCAACATAGTTAAGGGGTGCGGGACGTAAGAATTTTTCATACCAAGGTACACGCGACTGGCGAAAAAGATTTGAACCCTGTTACCCTGTCAGCAGAGCGACCCTATGACGGTAGACGTACATACATTGCAGTCACGAGCACTGTCAACCCGTTTTCGACGACCCACGAACTAAGGAATTCGATGCATCTGCCAAGCAAGTATGGCAGAAATTACGATCGCTTACATGGGGATCATTCTCAAAGCCTCTACGACCCCAAAGTTCACGACCTAAAAACAGGCTCAGTGGCGCGGGGATGACACGTTCGAGAGCACGGACGAAATAGTCATAGATGGTCTCCGCCATCAAAATGCTCGTTGCAGGATCTAAAATGCTTGCTTGGGGGGTTAAAAGATTGTGGCATGCGGGATGATCGAGACGCTCGTACACCAAGGAAACAACCTAATGGATGGATCAGTTCTTCGGTATTACACAGAACCAAAATGACTCGCCAGAGCCCTCGTTGACCATCGATCGTTGTTATTCGTCTTGAAGTAGAGGTAACCTTGAACGAGCGAAATTCCGACGAGCCTGGTCACAACGTTGGTATGAGTGACGACTCTGATGGACGACATGGCTGTACGTACGATGTAGATAGGACGAAGCCTATATTGCGGAGGAAGGGGATCACGATCTTGTGCGACAGGCGGAGAGCACACGTACCCCAGTACATAGCTGCGTAGAATTGCCCTACGAGGACTACATCTCCGCCCGCATTGACTATGGTGGTCATGGCTGAGATGTATGATTGCGGGACTAGCCAGCGATTTGAGGATGCTGGTCCGGCAGATAGACTTGTACTTTTAGGTGTTCAAGGGACACGCTGTGGCCAGGGTAAATTTGATGTAACCACAGGAATGGCTATCGGGGGCAATAGCACCACGAACCAGGCCTGCTGCCAATGGTCTGGGAGCGCTGGAGCGCTTGTCAAAAGCGAAGCGCGAGACGCACGCTAGCGCTCACCCGCTGGCAATCGATCCTGGCGCGAGGGTGAAACAGCCGAAGGAGGCTACGGCGCGGTGTCTTGTTGTTGTTTCACCTTGTCGAGACCACATAATGTACGGTTATCGATCCATGATGATCCTTTGATCATGGGCGTCGTGACTGACGAGAAGGAAGAACGGGTACCAAGTAGCACCGCTACGCTCCCAAGCAGGCTTTGGACAATACGAAATCTCTGCGAAGAACCTCACGGGGTGACACGCGTACGATATTCTTAGCTACTTGCCAGTGGGCGCGGAAATCTTCGGGAGATGGTGCTCCTGCCAGCTCACCTTTCCTCTCAAGCCTGATACTAAGCGAATCCATGAGAAAGCTGCAAACCGAGAGAGGGACCTACTCTCCCAGACGTTGGAGTAGGATCACAACTGGCCTGCGCATCTGCAGGTAGTACAACCAATGGAAGACGTTGACCTGAGTACAAACATGTGGCGATCATAGCCAAAAAAGTAGGATAAACAAGAGGTAGATCCTTTGCATCCATTCCCTTCGGTCTAGATGTACATGAATAAGTTGCACACGCAATGACCCAGGTCGTGGGTGCACAAGATCCAGCTCGGCTGGACACGTTGGACACGGTGCCCTTTTTCCATCCCACGGTAAGTGGGTGATGAACAAGAGTCAAATCCAGATCACTAACGGAACAATAATGACCATACACAACCTCCAAGCCGGACGTTCACTGCCTTTCTGCACCGCGTTCTTTGAGATCGAGCAATTCCATGTCGCGAGATGTTCCAATCGCGTCGGATGACTTGACCAGGGAAGTAATGGTAGCATCCCCAGTTCCAGATACCTGTTTTTTGACTTTGGCCAACACCTGTTTTGCTGCCCAGTCGAGGTAGGCTGACTTGCTCGTCTCCCACGGTCTCTTTCCCGGGTCGACCAAAGGCAGCTGAGTCAACGCTGCAGTCGACTCTGGTGTGACGGCGGGGAGGGACGAAACGGCCGAGAACAGGCTTTCCAGCTGGTCGGGGACCTGGCTAAGCTCGCGTAGCTGAGGTGATTGAAGGAACGATAACTGGTTTTGTTGTTTTTCGCTTCTCAACGCTAGGGCCGCAGACGTCCTGACAGACCGAGCTAACAAGCGCTTCAACCGCCGTTGCTGTCAACACGCAAGAAAACGGAGGTGAATTCCGGGTCAAACGAAATCCACCTTGATAGACTTGCCGCATCGATCTTCTTGCGCAGTTCATCAATCTCTGACATGAGCTCGGATTCTCTCTCCGGTGGATAGGTAAGATCAAGACCTTCTTGGTGGGGTACGACAATTGGCAGGTCGGCAGGGATGGCAAAGATATTGCGCAGCGACCAGGTCTCGAAGAAGTCAAAGGCGATGTCTGTATGATACTCCAGTAGCGTCTGAAATGCAACTAGACCTTGCTCGACTTCCTGTGTGCTGTCCCAATCCTCATTTATTCTCTGTCCGCGGTCATTTGCCCAGCGGAACAAGAACTCCTCCAGACCATCGACAGCATTGGTGATAGCTTCGTTCGCAAAGTTGATGATATCGTCGAGAAGAAGTTGGGGAGAGAACTCAAGGATTTCGGGTAGTAGGACGGAGGGCACGGTCGGTCCCTGCGCGCTCATCGTGGACGAGCCCGTAATAACAAACAAAATATGGGTACACAACGCGTCTCCATCTTTACGCGCTTCAATTGGCCGCCAAATTACTGAAACCTTGTTCCGCCATGGCCAGCAATGATTGGACCATTGACTCCAATGAGGCACTCGTGCTATCATTGGGTGAGTGGAAAAGAATCGCTCGTCCAACACGCTAGAAATCTTTGTCACTGTAGTGCGTGCACAAGAAGACAAGCAGGCGCTCGGAGACAACGAGTTCTTTGAGGAATTCCACCCAACATTCACGTATCCAGTGAGAGGCCACTCGGAAGAATCTGAACACAGCCCTGATATAAACTGAATAGGTGTACGGCGAAGATGAAAAGATATACGGTTACCAGGACCTTGTGATTGACGTACGAACGTTGCGTCGCATCATCTTTGAAAACCTGATTGACACGAGTATAGTTGCGTTTCGCATCCGGATCATTGGTGCAGTTCATGTCAGTTCGCTACGCAGGGAAACTTCCCTCGTCGTCAACTGTGGATGATGTAGCGGGTGTCCTCAGCACGTTCATTCCCTCGGGTACGTACTTCTCTTAGAACTGTACATTCAGAACACGCATTAGACTATGCAGGGTATGAGACGGAAGAAGTGGCCTTTCTTGATCGCGTCGAGAAGGATGCTACATCCTTTCAGCCAATCGGCAAACGCATCCATTCATATACGCGTCCTGCACAAAGATCACCGTCACAGGAGAACAATATAGAGTACGAAGTGTACCATGTAAGACGCAACCGTGTATTACTGCCTAGACAACTGAATGTTATAGGCTACCTTCGAAAACCCAGGTTTCAGAGAATACCACAGGAGGATGCAGATATTTATATTGCTATATATCGAAGCCGGCTCGTATATCAACGAGGAGGAGGATGGCTGGGAATTCATGGTGCTGTTAGTAACTTCGCCTTTTTGCTCGATGTCCGGCGCGTTTGTGACCGTTCGTACAGGTTTGAAAAACGGAAACGGAAGGACGGAACTGCGACGTATCACTTTGTTGGTTATTCGTCGCTGTACAATTTCTACTGTTTCCCGGAAAGGGTGCGGTTACGGTTGAGGTGGGTCAACTTATTCTCGTTTGCCCACCCAATCTAATTCATCCACGAAAGCCAATTTGTCATTCTCCCGCCATACCAGAGGCAAGGTCATGGATGTAAGTGACTGTCCAATAATTGTCTTTCGTGCGTCGACGTCTTTCACAGCCGCGCTTTACACTGCGATCTACAATTTCGTTGTGTCGCATCCCGACGTTTCCGAGTTGACTGTTGAAGACCCAGCTGAGGCCTTTGAGGATTTGAGGGATCGTAACGACCTTCGAATGCTTCTTGCGAACGAACAATTCATGAACGAGGGCTTTGGCGCTCAAAGTGCAACAGCCTCCCACGGAGGTGGCCGCGTCCAAAAAGCAAGGTCTCGTTTGCGGTCTATACCGCAGACTGGCTCTGGCGCGAAGAGCCGAGGGAAAATGGGGCCACCTGTGGATAAAGCGTGGTCAGAAAAGTGGCGCAGAGATTTGAAAATCGCGGGTGTAAGAGTGACCGCCTTGCGTGGACCTTTAATAATCCCACTTGCAGAGACAATTTCATCGGCTTGTGGAAATGCTTATCATGTTACATCTCGACCCCACGGATGTACACAGCGCGAGGGCGTTTCGACTGCAAGTCAAAGAGCGGCTTTACCGCTTCAATTTTGTGAGATGATTGACCATTTGTCGGGTGACATGCTCATGCGTTGGTTGACCCTAGGAAATCCTAGCGCAGATGGAAAAGGAGGAGCGGCTGCAGAAATTAGAAGAGACTTTCCAAAGTGTCCAACAAGACTATAGGAGACTACTAGCTATGGTCTAGTGAGGGTCCTACCAATTCGTGGTGATGAACTATGCGTGAATGTGGTTTCCCGGTGAATGTGAGATCAAAAATAATACAATAGATAGAACACGGACATCACAGCAACGGTAGTAGATACAAAAGACCTAATACGTCTGAAAATGGGAGATCCCGCACTACGATGCAAATCATGAAAAGTGGAAGACCCCAACGGTATTGCCAAAACCAGCTACACCTGACGAGTGGGACACCTGGAATGCTACAACGCGTGTGAATGGCAGACGAGGATAGTCTCGGTTGGCCAGCGACGGAGAGGATGAGCAACGGTCGTCATATAGAGAGGACATTGGTGAACTTTGAAGAACAGAGGTAGCAAATTCGTAGGACCAGCACTCCCATCGGTTCAAAGCTGCGCTCGTCAGCCCCGGGGAATGTACGGTCGACGCCGGATGGGGAGTCGTAGCTTTATTTCCCCCTTGAGGTCGGGATATGCGTCGTATGCCTACGACCCTGCCTTCCATGACATCCCATCCACCCCGCTCGGAGGTCAATTCACAGACTTTGACCGCTGTGGTATCTGTCCGAGTGGACGAACGATCAAGAGGTCCGAGGGGATGGCCCGCCTCACACTCGTCTACAGGAGCGAGTGTTTCGGATGGTCGGCGCAACAATTCTTTCTCGGATGCCCTCCGAGAAAGTATCCCATGTCCAGAAACAGGGAACAAGGAAGTGTCCGAATCGGACAAAGTACTCGCAGATGAGAGTCTCCGAGGAAATGGAGTTGAGGGAGCAATACTATTGCTTCGCGAGCGCCGCCCCGAGCTAAGAACAGAACCCGCTTGAGGGGTACTCCCCGGACAAGAACAACGTCTTGACTGAGAGGGGAAATAAGCTCGATAGAAAATGACCGCATGGCCAACGGAAAGGGCAGCCACCAGACTATCAACGGGGTGTTCTCCGCAAAGATGACAAGTCTCCAAGCGGACAGGTGAAAGTCGTAACTGATCGACCATTCCATGTGGTTCTTCGATGATCAACAGGCATGTAGAAGTAGCGGCGTCCCACAATGATACCACGCCAGCGTCTGAAGCTACACCAATGATGGTTTGTTCATGGTCCGACAACTTGACCTGGGAAGCATAGACCTTCGCGACGCGATCAACCGGGTTACCAGCAAGTAGACTACACCGAATGCGGGGAGTTTCTGGAATGTCAACGAGCTCCGCGACTTCTACTGAACCATCATCAAGAGAGAAGGCCACAAGGAGACAACCACTGGGTCGCATTGATGTTACACTGGCCCGAACGACGGCTGAAGATGAAGCCGGTTTCACGGGAGATGGAGAAGGAAGAGGAACAAACTTCCATTGCACGACAGTCCCGTCCCCGTAACACGTAAGAATAGACGGAACTTCGCGTAGCTGTAAATTTGGCCCAGCTTTCTGTCTTGGAATAACGGGGGATGGTCGAGAAAAGTGGAGCTCTCTCATTCCAGAAACGTTATCCGGCGGCGCTAATGGCTCATAGCGTTGAACATCTTTCCCGGAAATAGTACAAACATGAACAGTTCCCGAAGCAGTCCCGAAGGCGAGGAAGTCGCCACTATCGTCTAGCGCAAGTGCAGAAACCGTTTCCGTGACAAATGGATCGTGGGGCCTGATGACCACCGGTTCTGAGTCGTTGGTGCGCCAATAGCTTACTTCGTTTTGCAGGCCAACCGCCGCAATCACTTGTCCGTCTTTGGTCGCCGCTACGAGTTCCACGTCCGTAGCGAAGCCACGTGGTAACGCCGAAAAAAGAACGTGATCGCCTAGGGTGGTTTTGGTTTGCCTCGGAACCGCCTTTCCATCATCGCGATTTCGCTGAGCTTCCAAGAGATCGGCATCCTTCAGTAGGTAGAGCAACAACGCATAAAGAGGCAGAATTGTCAATGC
>JBBPJX010000632.1:0-12796 GCA_038088955.1 Neotropicomus parvogracilis | reverse complement strand
TGGAAGCGATCTCCCTAGAGAAAAGATCCAGAAAGGAGAGAAAGATAATATTATTTCTTTGTGAGAAGGAAATGGATTTCATGGTAAAAATATATGGAATGGTGGTCCTTATATATATGGTCAGACCTTTAATTACAGATCAAAGCACAGTCAAAAGGAAACGATCACCATCAAGAACAGGAAAAGCAATGGTGATGAAACAGATGATGTACCAGCCTGTCAGATATCATAGGTATGTAATGACCAGGCTGTGGAAGGCGACACTGAAGCAATGAGGAAGAACAAGAGAATAGGAAAGATCACACAATGCATCTGTAAGAGACGCTATCTAAGGGGAGAAGGAGTAACAAGTACTCATAGTCTATGTGGAAGATAGGTAAGTGGGCAATAGCCTGTGCAACGAGAAGAAGTTGAGGTGAAAGAGAAAAGATTGTAACATTACCCCCTCAGTACACTTGAGTCACCAACGAGAGTTCAGTCCATCCCTCCATGATGTCATCTAATATGGAGAAGTTGTCATCGTCATCCCTGAGTGATGGTGCTCCCAGATCCAGAACTGCATGCAGGACAGTCACCTCCTTGGTAGTCTGTGGAGTTGCAATGGGGGCAGTGGGTCATGGGGCAAACGGATACTCCATGGCCATGGTGCTGACAAACATTACGTTGGGTGTGAAGACACAGATATTGAGGGTGTCCTGGTGCCCATACACCTCAGTGGGGACATTGGTATCACTGACAGTCAATCCAAAGGTGACCACTATTGCCACATTGATGGCAAGTGTTGGCAGCAAGATAAGCTGGAGATGAGGATGGGGTCTCGATGGGTAGTACTCGTGTTGGAGAAGATATGATACAAGTCCCATCAGATCTACTGTGGTAAAGGGTAATTGGATAATCTGCCTCAGGATCATCAACAACATTGGAGATGCATTCAGCTAGCGTCAGAAGGGGAATGATTTGGTCAGGAGGTGGTGATGGAGGAGCTGACTGAGTGAGAGCTGCATGTTCTTTGAGGGTCAGCGACTCATATACATATGGGGGCAAAGATCTCGAGAAGAAGAGGTGACTCTAACACATAAATGAAGGGACCGATACCAGCCACAACTATGTATAAAGTCACAGATGGACTCGAGGAGTGGTTCCATGGCGAAGTGCAAGGTGTGTGAATAAAGGTCGTCTGTGATGGATAGGAATAAATGTCGATGAAGTACAAGGACAAGGGAGATGCAATGGAATAGTCATACTCCTAGGGCTAGTGTAGGGAGGTCAAAGTACTCAGGCACATCCTCGAGATCACAAATGAGGGGAGGAGTGGTTAGAATGGACATGACTAGAAGGCACCAGGTAGGAACAAGAAGGAGAGAAATGTCGAGAGGAAGAGAAGGGCCAGCCATATCAGAATGAATAGTGGAAGGGGCAGTAGGTGAATCAACAGAAGCATGAATGTTCGGACGCATGTTTGTCAATCCACATTTGATGGCCTTTAGCCCTGGGGACAAATATGTGGTAGCGGAAACAGGGGTTGGAGAACAAACAAAAAAGACGATTGACCATACACCAGATGGAGTCCTGAGGACAATACTCATGAAGAGACCGACATCCTAGGCAACGATGACAATGTCTTGAGGGGTAGGTCAAGGTGATAGGTGAAAAAAGAGGTCTAGGATGATGAGACAGGCAAGGGGTGGAATGAAGACAATGAGGACAACAACGAGGATGTAGTGAGGGCAAGGAACAGGTTCAGGAATGAGAGCCATTAAAGTTTGTGGGTGGTTGTATAAGCTTTTATCAAGTCGGCTATGTGAGTAAGGTTATTTTCGGGTTCCCAAGTGTTCTCTGATGACGGATAGCCTTTCCACTTGATCAGATAGTGGCGTTGGCCAGGGAAACCTCAATGAAAAAGTATAGCTTCTACTTTGTATTCTTCTTCAGATCCAATCAACTCCGGTGGCAGCTGTGAGTAGTTGGGGCCATGTTCAGCAGTTTCTCTGTAGGTCATCAGGAGTCCAGCATGGAATACATCATGGGTCTTCCAGGTGGGAGGGAGGCATAGGCGATAGCTAACTGGGGACAAGACTTGTATGATTTTGAAGGGTCCTTCTCTTTTGGGGGTGAACTTTTTTGTGGGGTAACTAAGGTGTAGGTTTTTGTTGTCTAACCAGACCTTATCTCTGACTCTCCAAGGTTGGAAGTGAGCAGTGATCCATTGTGACATTGTGATGTGTGCCTTGTCATGTGCTGCCAGGGCTTCTGATTGTACTTCATCAAGATCTGTCAGGCATGTTTCTAGGGCAGGAAGGAAGGTGTGTCCTAATGGGGAGTAGGAACGAGGGTTGTACCCCATCATGAGTTGGAATGGCAAACATTGGATGGATGAGTGAGGGGCTTGGTTGTGATGGAATTCAGCTAGAGGGACGAGGCGAGCCTAATGTTCTGGTTTTCCTTTGCAAAAGATGCGAATGAATGTCTCAACTTCCTGGTTGAGTCATTCAGTTTGTCCATCTGTCTGAGAATGATATGTGGATGATAGTTTTATGTCATAGTGAAGGAGTCTGGCGAGTTCTTGGGCGAAAGCAGAGGTGAAGATGACTGAGTCATGGAGGCCAAATCTGGGAAAAACGTGGGCGAAAAAGAGCTGAGCTACTCCTTCCATGGTGATGTCTGAGGTACAGGGGTAGAGAATTACCCCCTTTGTAAGGCTGTGGTCAACCACAACCATCAATGCTGTATAGCCATCAGATTCTGGGAGGGATGTGATGAGATTGACTGAAATGGCTTGAAAGGGACAAGTGGCTGTGGAATGGATTGGGTGAAGAGGAGAGACAGTGGGATGCATGTTGGGCTTGTTTTGTTGGCAGACTGTGTAGCCTAGAATGTACCGGCAAACATAATTATTCATACCTGGCCACCAGTACTCTTGAGCCAGGGATGCTTGGGTGCACATGATACCATCATGTCTACCATGGTGGAAGTTGTGAATGGATGTGACGAGAGTTTTTTGAGCTGGTGAAGGGATGTATAGATGATTTTTGAAGTATACGGTGAGGGATGAGTGAGCAAGGAACGGCGTTTTATCATCAAGGGTGGAGAGGGCTGCTTTCTTGAGGGAATTGGATTGCAAGAGTTTTTCTTGGAGGGCGAGGTCGAGGGCTTGAATGACATGGTGATCTGGAAGTATGGAGAGAGTGTGGTTGTCTTCTGTGGTATCTACATTGTCCTTGCAAGAGAGGGTGTCTGTGGGGCCCATGGCAGTTCTGGGTGTAACACATCAAATGATATCAAAATCCTGTAGAAAAATGCTCCATCAAGCCTGACATCAGGATAGGTTACAGGGGTCATGGATGTAGGACAAGTTATGATGGTCCATGATAACGGAGACCAGGTGGTGAGTTCCTGAGAGGAGGTGTCTCCACTCCTTGAGGGCTGAGATGACTGCTAGTAGTTCTCAGTCATAGATGTCATAATTTCATTCAGCGGGGGCGAATGTTTGTGAAAGGTAGGTGCATGGGTGGAGATCACCGTTGGTATCTGGTTGCATAAGGACTGCTCCCAACATGATGAGGGAGGCATCTGTCATGAGTGTGAAAGGTTTATTGGTGTCAGGGATAACAAGGACAGGGGTGGTGGTGAACTGGGTTTTTAAGCAATCAAAGGCAAGCTGTTGGTTAGACTCCCAAGTCCATGGGCAGTCTTTCTTAGTCAAAGCGACAAGTGGAGCAGCGAGGTCAGAGTAGTTTGCGATGAATTTTTGGTAGAAGTTACAAAATCCTAGAAAAGAACAGACTCCCTTGAGCATGGTGGGAGCTTTCCAGTTGGTGATGGTGGAGAGTTTTGTGGGGTCCATAGCGAGTTTTCCTTCTCCAACAATCATGTCAAGAAAATCCATGCGTGGAACATCAAAGAGACATTTGGGGAGTTTGAGCGAGAGACCTAAGGTTCGGAATTGAGAAAGGATGTGGCAAGTACAGTCATGATGGGTATCTAGTTCATCAGAGTGGATTCCAAAGTTGTCCATGTAGATCTTGAGCCATCTTTTGGCAAGCATATCGGCAAAGGAGTGATTCATAAAGGCTTGGAAAGTGGCGGGGCCATTGCAGAATCTGAAGAACATGACAGTAGGCTCGAAGAGTCCAAAAGGGGTGATAAAGGCGCCCTTCCACTGGTCTTCTTCTTTGATGTGAATGTAGTTGTATTCCCAGTGCATGTCGAATTTAGTGAAGTATTTTGAGCTTTTCATGTTATACATAAGATCTTCAATGAGTGGCAATGGGTAGGCATTGCGAACAGTATGCGAGTTCAGATAACGGTAATCTTGGCAAAGATGAAGTCCTCCATCCTTCTTGGGGATGAAGAAAAATGGTGCAGCTTGGGGGATTTCGAGGGAATGATGCAGCCGGTCTTTAGGTGTTCATCGATGAAAGTCTTACAGGCTTCTTGTTCAGCAGGATTTAACAGATAGACTTTAGTGATCTTGGATACAAAAGTGTCCTTGAGTTTGATGGTGTGGTCAAATGGGCGATGTGAAGGAAGTTGGTCATGGAGTGTCTTGGAGAAGACATCAGTGAAGTCTTGGCACCACTCTGGTAGAGTCACCTTGCCCTTCTCAGCTTCCTGGACAAGTTGAGTCGAGATGGTGGTGGTGAAGACATCTTTGCTGTCGAGCCATTGTTGTCATAGGTCCCATAGTCGGTTGAGTTCTTGATTGGCATCTAGGTTGAGTACTTGGAGGAAGTGATCATCTTTTGCAAGGTCCAGGACAGGTATCTCGTTTGAGGGGGGGCACTCATGAAGAGGCACCATCTTAAGGTCCACAGATACATTGACAAGTCCTGTTGTCCAGTTGATGACAGGGTTCCAAGTGCAAAGCCAGGGCATTCCAAGTATAACTTTTGTTTTTCCTAGATTTAAGACCATGAGGAAGAGTGTTTCCTGATGAGGTCCTGAGGAGACAGGGACTTGTATTGTGTGGCAGATAGTTCCACAAACATTTCGAGTTCCATCTACATTGAAAGCAAGGATCAGTTCTGGCAAGGGTTTAAGCAGGAGGCAAAGTTGTTGGACTAGCTGAGGAGAGATGAAGTTTCCAGTGGCACTGCTATCAATCAGAGTGGATGTGGTGATGGTTTCTGTGGTTCCAGCAAGTGATAGTTCAAGAAGAAGATTTCTATCATTGCATGAGGACATAAGTACAGTAGCGAGTTTATGGGGAAGGGAAGATGTCATGGCATCCTTCCTTTCTAAAAAATCCTGCTTGGGTTCTTCTTTCCCAAAGCACATGATGAGGATGTTAACTATTTCCTCCTGGGAGTGTCCCTGTTGTTGAAGGGATCAAAGAAAGGTGATTTCTTTGTCTTGGACTAAGGTTTCTTTGGAGGTCGTAGCGACCCAAGCTAGAGCAGGGGTGAAGGTTTGAGGGGCACTGGGGAAGGCATGGCATTGGAGGGCCGAGTGTCCAGGTTTGCGGCATCTGAAACAAAGTTTGTCTTGCATGCAGTGAGCATGTTCTACTGGGGTAAGGCGAGCTGGGATATTAGTGGCGACAACATCAACATCCATTGCATTGGGGTCTCTGGGAGTATGAGGGGTGTACATGGGTTTGGTTTCCTTGGGTTTGATTCCTTTGGCATGTTCCCAGCTAGTCTGGAACATCTGGGAAGCGGTGTACCATTTGGCCATAGTCTTGGGTGGGTTTTCCATCATCATGACTTGGGTGTGGAGACCCTCAGGGAGCCCTTGTTTGAAATATGCTTTGAAAGCTTTGAAGTCCTTGATCCCATTTTAGACAGTGTAGATGCAGAACTCAGAGATGTAGGTGATGATGCCTTTGCACAAGGTGACAGAGAGGAGGTTTAACTTGTTGATGGCTTCATCTTCCAGGTCTAGGCAGAGGAAGCTTTTCTTGAAGTCTATGACGAAATCATCAAACTTCCTGAAGGTAATGGGAGTCTGATTAACAATGGTTTCTCTGGCTAGGATGGCCCATCCTAGGGCAGTCCCTTCTGTCATGTATGAAAGGACGAACTGGACTTGGTCATCATCAGTGGTGTAGATATGCTTGTTGACTAGGAGGTATGAGACAACCATGGAGAGCCATGCATGTGTCTTGTATTGGTCTCCATTGAAGGCAAATGGTTGGCCAATCTTTTTCTCAGCTTTGACTGGGGTTGACATGGGGGTAACTGGTGAGGCTGGTGGACTAGGTGGAGCGGGTGGTAATGCTAATGGTTCAGGGAATAGAGAGCTAAGCGACAGGATTACTCCTTCGTCGTCTTTGGAGGCAGGGGCACACCAGATAAGAGGGTTACAATGAGCAATGGTGGGCAAAATGTCAGTGCATTGCCCAAGGGAAGAGACTTGTTCTAATGTTATGCTGTGACAAGTGACTTGAGGGCAAGATTACAAGGAGAGTGTCAACTCAATAGTATGACAAAGACTAGGACAAGGGTGGGCTTGAGGAAGAGCACAGACAAGGTAATAGAGCAATGCAAGCGTCTCTCACAGTGAGACAAGACTGAGGAGGACAAGAACAGGGAACAAGAATGAGGACAACTATAATAGTCAAGACAAGGATCAGCCAAGCACTGAGACAAGGATAATTACCCAAGGATGAAGGATGAGGATTACAGGGCACAATTCCTGTGGAATGAGACAAGTGCAAGTAACGTAGATTGCAGGTGATGCAATGTAGGTTACAAGAGAACAAGTCTAAGGTAGATGAGAGGACAAGTCAAGTATAAATACTGGGGAGAGGCTGCAGAGGGCAGTACTCTCCTATGGTAATGAGACACGTCAGATCAAAGCACAGTCAAAAGGAAACGATCACCATCAAGAACAGGAAAAGTGATGGTGATGAAACAGATGATGTACCAGCCTGTCAGATATCATAGGTACGCAATGACCAGGCTGTGGAAGGCAATGCTGAAGTAATGAGGAAGAATGAAAGAATAGGAAAGATCATATAATGAGTCTGTAAGAGAGATCGTAATACATCCTCATCAAGCTGGGCCTTTATATACTACTCTAGGGGTTTGTACATGTTTGTACCAGATCTGTTTAATATACTATATAATATCTTTTGGCTGTGTCAAGAATTCTGGGAGGAACTATTACATATGTGTGTGGCGTCCAATGGCATTACTCACTCATCAGTCAGCATCAATGTCCAATGCTGTGTGTACTGTGCATTCCTGTGCTGGGCCTCATGGATCAGTACAGCCTTGTCCTGCCTTGCTGTGGCTTCTGATAAGCATAGCCTCATATGGCAGCCAATAGCATATTATGCTCTTATCTGGGCTGTGCTCTTGATCCGTCCTTGCTCTCTGCTCGTGTTGTTGGTCTAGACCGAGCAGTGCTTGCTTAGTTAGCGAGGCCTGGGCTCTGGGTGGGTGTGCCTTTGGTATTGTTCTATGGCTAAATCTCTTATCCCTTGGTGTGCTTTCGAGTACTGCCCCTGGTTTGGCTTATAGGAAATACCATCCCGTAACACCACCCCCTCCCTATGGTCAGATTCCAGATGACCACTTGTTTAAGGTCATTTCCATGGCCATATGTAGCATCCACCACGGGTGCTCTGCTTGGTGTTTGTTTGAACCCCATTCTTGGTTGGTATGTGTGGGTGAGCCCAAATGGGGACTTCCTGGTTGCTGCTTGCTGTTTTGAGTTGTATGAAAATTGCTCTAGGAGAAGCCAGTCAGTCCATTCATTCTGCTATTCTGATGTGAATAGTCGCAAGTACTGTTGCAAGTCCTGGTTCATTCATTTTGTCTGTCCATCCATTTGGGGATGGAATGCTGTGGACAGTCATGGTTCTACATATTCCCAATCTTTGGCAAAGGTCTTTCATGACCTGTGACGCAAATTGGGATCCTCTATCAGATGTTATCATCCTCGGAAGTCTGTGTTGCTTGCAGATGTACTGCATGTACAGCTTCGCCATGCCCATGGTGGTGATCATCTTGTTGCAGGGGACGAACTCCACTTCTTTCAAGAAGTGGTCAACCACCACTAGCACTGTGTCCGCTCCATTTGACTCAGGGAGATCTGTTATGAAATCTGCCAAGATGTCTTTCCAGGGTCCTTCAGGGATATCCAGGGGTTGTAGTAGCCCTGGCTTGGCTTGGTTCGTTCCTTTGAACCTTGCACATCTTTCACACTTGGACACATAGTCTTTTACATAGTAGGTCATGCCGCACCATGTGTAGCTTTGGTGTAGGAGCTCTATTGTTTTCTCTATTCCTGGGTGTCCAGCTATGTATTCAGGAATCATGGTGTTGTCAGAGCAGTTCCATGTGGAGTTTGTGGTCCTCCAGTACCATTATTCAGCCCTTTTCATCGATTTGGACCAGTCTGTGCTTCCTTAACCAATTTCTTATGGCATCTGCTTCTATGTCCACATGGATCATGGTTGCTCTGATCCTTTCTTGTGGTATGACTATGACTCCTTTGTTGTCATGCTCCATTCCTTTCATGTGATCCAGTTGTCAGGAGAGGGGTCTGTTAGACTTGGTGATTTCGCACTCTTTGACTGAAGTGTTACTTATTCTGGTAGTGCTGTGCCAGTGTGGCGCATCTGTTTACATTTGTTTACTTGGAAGCGCACTTACTCCCTGGAGCCACAGATGAGTCTCTTTGGTTACTCATTGTGGACTCCAGGTATGTATTCGCTATTTACACATTCTAATACATATGGTTACTCATTGTGGACTCCAGACTAAGTCCCCAGAAGCTTCCTGAGTCGACCCAACAAGTGGCTAGTCCGCTTTCCCACTTCTCGCCCTCTAATAGAAATTGTGAATCATGCAAAGCACTGCCAGGATTCAAGCCTGTACAGTATATACATATCATACTCTGGGGGAGTTGAAAGATGCACCATCAGTGTTTGATGGCATCAAAGATCCATATGATCACGACTCATGTAGAGCTGCATGGCAAAGATTGAAAAGTTCTTCAGGAGTTCATGGTTTGGTTTGGAGAACATTTGTCAATTAAAATCATAACAATTTGATTTTGTACTTTTCATGTCCTTGACACCACTCTTTGAGGTGATACCTTACTCCATGGCAGGGAACAAGGAGTGCATTGGAAGAGCCAAACCCTGTGTCAGCAAGTAAATATTTGCCAGGAGGCATGTGGAGATCATGGGTATGAGCGTTGTGCCAAAGTGTTGCATTTACAGTTGATCTGTTGAAGTCAGTTGATGCATATGTGAAGAGGAAGTTGAAGTCACAGATGAAGAGGCAGTTCTGGAAGATGAAATCCTTGCAGTTGTGCATCAGTGGGTGATACTCAACCAAAGTGAAAGCCCAAAAATGTGTGCCATCAATGGAACCGATGCAGTCATGGAAGGAGTTTGATTTGGTCAGGATGGCCATTGAGAAGCTCTAGTATCCACCCTTCACCAGTTAGGATTGAGGTGTGGAACAGTATGAGTTCTGATTTGGCTGTGATGAGCAAGTGATAGTATTATGATGATTGAGAAATGATTATAGTTATGAGTAGAACAAGCCACTGCCAGAAATGGAGAGATTTCTGTGACTCAATGTCCATAGTGGCAGGGACAAAGTTTGTTTTCTTATCTATGACTAATATTTGTTATCTATGCAAATCTCTGTGATGTGTGACAGCCACAACCGAAGTGACAGGCTTTGGCTAATGTGAGTTTTCACAAGCTGAACAGGATCTAATGACTCTATGTTAATGTCAGTCAGTTGGTCAGTCAGCACACTGACTAATCATGACTACAGTGACTCCAAAAACCCTTTCCATGTTGACACTTACAATGGTGTTTGAAGCACACCACCAAACAGTGTGGGAACTTCGCTTAGCTTTGGTGAGGCGAAATGTAGTAGACACTCTTGGCTATAAATGGACCTTTGGATCATGTGATTTGGTTCACAGGCCATGGAGATATGAGCTTTTTAAATCAGCAACATCATGGAAAGGGTTTTTTCACTTTTGAAAAGTAGGGGGTATTTGGATATTATCAGTACTTGGTATAGCCTCCTTTTGCCCTAAGCACTGCCTGAACCCTCCTAGGCATGCTTTCAATCAATTTCTGACATTCCTCAACTGGTATCTTATCCCACTCCGCTTGAACTCTATCCCACAATTCATGAATTCCTTTAGGAGGGTTTTCATGCTTTGCAAGCCTCCTTTTCAGCCAACCCCAAAGATGTTCAATTGGATTCAAGTCAGGAGACTGGGCAGGCCAAGTCATAGTTTGAAATTCTTGCTCTTCAAGCCACTTCTTGACCTTTTTGCAGGTATGCTTTGGATCATTGTCCTGTTGAAAGATGATGTCAAGGGGAATAAAGTCATAATACTCCAGGGTTTGCTGAAGCTCATCCTTCAAAATCTGAAGGTAGAGGTCCCCATCCATTTTACCATCAATCTTGGCAGCCATGCCAACTCCCTCCCAAGTCATGCAGCCCCACATCATCAAAGAACCTCCTCCAAACTTGAGAGTTCCATCCACCAGCCTATCACTAAGCCCCTCACCTGCCCTTTTCCATGCCCATTTGCGCCCATCTGACCCTAGGCGATTGATTTTAGTTTCATCAGACCATATAACCTTCTTCCAGTCCTCCAGAGTCCAATCTTTATGAGCATAAGCAAAGTCCAAACGAGCTTTACAATGTTTGGCAGAGAAAAGGGGGCGTTTGGACTTGACCACAGCTTTCATACCAGCTTTCTTCAAGTGAAGATGAACTGTATTGACAGAGAGGGGTTGGTGGATGATGTTGGTAAGAGCTTTGGTCACTTGGACAGCATTTTCAGCTTTTCCAGAGGTGATAAGCTTTTGAGCATAATGAATATTGGTAGGGGAAAGCTTCAAAGGACAACCTCCAATAGCTTTGGGAAGGGTAGAACACTTTTTAAAGCGAAGCTTGGATATGGCAGAAGGGCTGACACCAGTTTGCTTGGCAATGGCTTCACCAGAATGACCAGCATCAAGCAAGGAAAGGATAGTAGATTGTTGGGTGAGAGAAAGAGATCTGACCATGATGATGGTTGAGAATCAAGGAGTGTGGGAACTTTTTCAAACTCAGACATACTATTAATATGTATATCTTTGTTTGTACAGACAAACAAACACAAATAAACAATGATTTGACTGACATCCTAGTCATGTATTCAAAAGTGAAAAAATCTTTTCCATGATGTTGCTGATTTAAAAGGCTCATATCTCTATGGCCTGTGAACCAAATCACATGATCCAAAGGTCCATTTATAGCCAAGAGTGTCTACTACATTTCGCCTCACCAAAGCTAAGCGAAGTTCCCACACTGTTTGGTGGTGTGCTTCAAACACCATTGTAAGTGTCAACATGGAAAGAGTTTTTGGAGTCACTGTACTTGGCGTCCATCTACCATTCTGGCAAGACTGGCGGTTTGCAGATCCTGCATACTTCTTGAATGGTGAGCTCCTCCACTCCTGTCATAAGTTCTTCTTCTACCACCCCCTGAAGTGGTGCAAAGAAGCTGTTGGTAACTACATACTAGATGAGCACTACAAGAATCAACACCATCATGTTGGTGTTCATCATTTTTCAAATGGGGTTTCACATGTCAAGTAAATGACTGGGCGCAAACATCATGATATCCAGCACACCATTGTACCAATGATTTCTCAGGCCACTTCAGCTGCCTCACTGCTTTTTGTCTACAGCATTCGCTCACTGGTCAAATTCATATACAAGGCTCAGAGTCCCACCCATACTGACTCCTCCCTATCTGAGATGGTAGTGGCATTGTGTGAATTTCATACTACCAGACATTCCATCATCAAAGCTAAGGCTCGTCAGGGAGCGAGTGGTGTCAAAGCTGATTTTAATATACCAAAACTGGAACTGCTACAGAGCTTTGCATGAAACATTACTATGAATGGTACTCTTCACCAATACAGCGCTGATGTCTCAGAGCGTCTTCTCATCACCCATTGCAAAAACCTATTCAAACAAACCAGTTGACAAGGGGATTCATTCGTCCAGGAGGTTATTTGGTTACTCAACCATTTGGAAAATATGCACCACTTTGATCTCTACCACATCCTTCGCTGCATGACATTACTGCTTGAAGCCCTCATGGTTCAGGAAGATGTCGAGGTTGCAGGCATTGACCCCAACTTATCATTTGTATCTCATGTTGCTCCATAGAAGGAGAGAATCATCAAAGGATCCAAGCCATTCTGCAATCACTTCACAAACCTGAAGGGGTTTCTTTCCACAGATGGTGTGACTGCATTCCATGTGACAATCAAACCAGACCACATAGATCTGTCCATTGCAGAGATGCAACGAATGTGCAATTTGCCCAACCTGACAGAGTATCTCACAACATACATACAGTGACTCCAAAAACCCTTTCCATGTTAACAGTTACAATGGTGTTTGAAGCACACCACCAAACAGTGTGGGAACTTCGCTTAGCTTGGTGAGACGAAATATAGTAGACACTCTTGGCTATAAATGAACCCTTGGATCATGTGATTTGGTTCACAGGCCATAGAGATATGAGCCTTTTAAATCAGCAACATCATGGAAAGGGTTTTTTCACTTTTGAATCCATGACCAGGATGTCAGTCAAATTATTGTTTATTTGTATTTGTTTGTATGTAAAAGCAAAGATATACATATTAATAGTATGTCTGAGTTTTAAAAAGTTCCCACAATCCTTGATTCTCAACCATCATCATGGTCAGGTCTCTTTCTCTTATCCAACAATCTACTATCCTTTTCTTGCTTGATGCTGGTCATTCTGGTGAAGCCATTGCCAAGCAAACTGATGTCAGCCCTTCT
>JBBPJX010000631.1:0-12804 GCA_038088955.1 Neotropicomus parvogracilis | reverse complement strand
CGGAGCGACAAACGCAGGGGTCGATGGCGCATAGTAGACGACATGCAGAGGCTCGCCCTCGTCGTTCTCCAGCGTCATGGGCCGAGGAAGAGATAGTGCCATTTCCAAGTCCTCCGCAGGAAGAGCCCGAGTCGAAGAAAACGACGCCTGGTATCCAGTGTCCAGTCGTACGATGGAACAAAACACGACCGTACTTGGCGCATCGATACTGGATGCTATGAACACGACCTGCGCCGTATCTTTCTCGGTCGAGCGCCCAATGGCCCGCACACAGCTGACATCAACAAAGGGGCAATCGAGTTCGGTCGCCTCTGCATTTCCTTGGCACGCCAAGTTGATGATGTACAGGACGCTCCGGCCGCCACGATAAGCCACGAACAACATCTCTTTCGTGTCGTCATGCTGACGAGTGCCTTGGGATGGATGATCGCGATCAGGTCCAGAAAAGTCCAGCGGCGCGTAGTACGAGGCACCTAGCAACTTGTAAACCGAAGCAAAGTCTTCCTGGATCGGAACTTTCAAGACCGGGTTCGCAGTCTGCGAGCACATTCTGTAGACCCACGGGTTCCGCCAGCCACTCGCCTCTGCGAGGAATAACAGCACGTCGTCGTTCAACCATGAGACGTAAGAGACGCCGCTGCCGAGGTGGGTTGGTTGGGGAGCCATCGACGTGGCTATCCAAATGGGGTTTGCCGCTTGCATGGGCGGACCGGTGGACGACGTCGGGAACGTGAGATCTGCGACGCAGATCGTCGTGCCAACCCATGGCATGTCCGGGTGGTTCCATGATTGCCATGCCAGTTTGGTGCCATCGGGAGAGAAGGCGGGTGCAGCGTAAAAATCCGCACCAGTAATCAGAGGGTAGACGGTGCATGTGCGTGAGTCGATGCTGACGAGCGAATTGACCACCGCCGATGGGGTACCGTTCGTGTGATCTTCTTGTACGGCCACGAGCATATGCTGGTGGGTGGGGTGGGGGGTCGGGGACGCATAATATTTACGATCGTCTGCCGTAACAGCTCAGTCCGTGCAAGAAATAGGAGAGCAACGTAGGCCTACCTATCGGAGTGACAGGGCTCGGCAGCTCAACACTTACGTTGACATCGTCTTGGGCTTTGACGAAAAACCTGTAGAGTCTGCCATCATCCACATTGCTGAAATAGATAATGCCATCGCGCGCCGCAGCCGCTCCGCCTCCATACCCATGCACGGCACTGCGTGCATTCCATGACGAGCCTCGTTCAAAGAGATCTGCCGAAGAGCAAGAGTGAACGATCACCGATCGACCGCGTTCCCGAGGGCGTTGCTCGATGTGATAGACCTGACACGTAATGGGATCGACGAATACGTATGAAATGACGATAGCATCACTAGGAGATTCGTCATGATTTTTAGGGCCATAAACAAGGATCAACGCACGCGACTGCGGAGGCACTGGAGATGGGGGAGCTCCAAGTACCGTATGGGGCAATATTTGCTCTCGTCTGGGTTGCAGGCATCTCCAGGGTTGGACGATACACCTGATGTACCATAGGATCTTCATGACCTGGTTGACTAGCACAACCTAGGTAACGCGATCCATAAAAAAAGAGCTGGCGGATAGCATTGATTGGTAACCAGGACCTATTAATCAGACCAAGTCTGCATGCTTACTAGGATTGGTTGGTAATTGGGACTTACATGTCGAAGAAAAAGTAATCAGGTGACACCAGAAACCTGTGAGCGAAGGGGAAATGAGTCAGCATCGCTCGCAGGTCTTCACAGAACAACTCACCTGCTACTAGAGAGCCAGGTATGACGCTACCCAGTGGTAAGAAATACCTAGTATTCACCAATGCAAAATATGCAAAAGTGAGACACGACAAACCCTGACAAGGTCACACTGGCTCATCTGAAGCCGGCTTCCATGACAACACGTACTGCAATTATCTGCCAAACATGTCGTGGGGGGGCTGAAAGAAAATAGAAAACCGAAACCTCTTTGGGCTGCCGGAGTTGCCGGTCCTCTTTCCGACG
Organism: Neotropicomus parvogracilis; assembly: GCA_038088955.1. Classification (NCBI taxonomy): domain Eukaryota; kingdom Fungi; phylum Basidiomycota; class Agaricomycetes; order Boletales; family Boletaceae; genus Neotropicomus; species Neotropicomus parvogracilis. The sequence continues at coordinate 10,788 of JBBPJX010000631.1, read as the reverse complement.
GCCCCGTCAGTGTTTCGACCTCAGAGTTCGAAGTACCGAATATTTCGTGGTTCGCATTAGATGAGCTATTAGTATTTTTCATACCACGTGCTGCTCAGCAGCCTTCTGTATTCGGTACTCGGTCTAAGGTCCAACTACAAGGTGTGGTGTTCGACGGATAGCTTCAACTTACTTCCTTGCAGAACCGTCCCTGCTTTCGTGCCATTTCTCGACACATTGAAACAAACCATGTCCGTCCGCGCTCTCTATGCTTCACCCGACGCTAAACGAAGACGAGGATCCCGTAAAGGAGTGGATCTGCCCCACCAGTGGTTTGGCATCGCCGTAGTACGTGATTCGATACGTGCCAGCTATAGGGTGTTGGTTTGTTAGATCCCGAAAGGGCGGAACGCCCGTCAACTTACCGGGTGTATGATCCTCGATCGTCCTGCAAAATGGCGAGATCGATAATCCAACCAGCGAGGGTGGGAAACAAATGCACTCACCAGCTTATAGTGACAGCGCTTGTGCCCAACAGGCTGTTCGTCCTATTCCACTGATAGATGGTAGATGGATGCGAATCCGTGCGTGCGACCGTCCAGGTGCCGTTCACGAATCGTTCAACAGCAAGGAACGTGCCTTCAAGGCGGAGATTGTTCTGTCGTTCCCAAGAATGCAGACAATGTTTAATTGAGTCTCGGATCTCATGGACACGACACAGGAACGCTTACCCTCGGATTTGCCCCTACGAACTGCACAGCAATAGTGTCTCCCGCAGAGTACAGTGTATTCGTCACATCTACTAAGACGTCACCGAACTCCTTGGATCCAGATCTATCAACGATGACCGGTGTCTGCCGTAATGTGTAAGCAAGAGGCGGAAAAAGAGAGGCTGAGAAATATACCCGGAATGACATTGCGGCTGAGACCTGCTCAGGTGGGGGAACATCGGACGTCGGCGACCCCGTGACTTGATCAGCAAGATATGGAACGAGAGCGCTATACCGATCGATATATGCTTCGAGCGTCGCTAGGAGTCCCCCGACCAGGTCAGTTGGTGACATTTCTTTGCGGAAATCCGACTAACCGGGTCCAAAGATGGTAGAGGCACCTTCGTATCTCTGAATAGAATACTCTTCACGTGTTGTAACATAATGTCCATAAGTGTTAGCAGGTCCAGCGACAACCACATAGGCCGAATCGTCCAGAACGCCGGACGAGATCAATAGAGCCCGCACAGCCTCGCTTATGTTCCAAGCAGAGTATGGGTCCGGTGGATGAAAAGCAGGGATCAGATTACCACAGGATCCCCGAAATAAACACATACCGCATTCGCCGGCCAGCCATGGTTGTTAGCTCCCCAGGCATAACAAGAACAACAACGTTACCAACACGGAGCATTTGAACGTCAACCGTGTGTGGTGTCCATCGATACGGTTTTTCTGCGTAGCCCTACACATATACGTGGATGAACTTCAGTTTCGAGCGACTTGGATTGCAACAACCCACGGTATTCAGGAAAATAGGCTTTGGATATTGGCAATCGATCTGCTCTTGTGAAGGGGTTGGAGTAAGTGCACCTCAACGAACAGGTATTTTAGTATACATTGCGAGGAAAGTGAATGAATGAATATACCCTTGACGGCCTGCCAAAACGGGTTCTGAGGCATTGACGAGTTGGTGCCTTGCACAAAATCGAATACTCCTGGGCCGTCACTTTTTGAACGGAAGTGAAATGTCAACGCATGAATTCTCGAGTGCGGCAGAGACTGACGTCGTTCCACCAGCAAAGCCATACCCTGGGGGATTAGTTTGACTTTGTAAGACAACAGACCGAGTACGCCGCACGGGAACACACCTAGTGCTGCGGGACAGGTACTTGCTATGGTTCCGTCCGGTAACGTGAATGTATAATTCATCCTGCAATCGATACAGTATGTCAGCCCTCAGTATACGCCCTGACGATTTCCTGGGCCGCTCGGGAGAAGAAAGAAAAATATAAATATGAAGGGGACAACCTACATATTCATGTGAACGTGAACGCTCCTCACCGAACCCTTCACGCTTGTCAACTCTGTCGTGTTTGTGGTTTCGATGGTAGTATCTGGGTTGGTGAAAAAAGCTTTTGGCGCTGATGACTCCATGACTGCACGCGCAGCTTCAAATTGGGCATTCCCTATCATGAAATTGGAAGCGAAGTCCGAGACACGGAAGGCTGGCCCCCTACGCATCGAGAAAAGCCAACAGTGAGCGCCCAACAGAGTTGCAGGATGTAGACGTCACACACCGACCGTGACAATCGTGGACGTAGCCACCACATGTTGCATGTTCGTATTCGCAGAGTTCACCATGATGAGTTTGGCCAGGAGATTCGCAATATGCACCCAGGCTTATGTGGAGTTTATATGCGACGTCAATTAGATTGGCCAGTGATTGGGAAACTTGTCACAGCTCACGTATTCGGGCTCGTATCCCCAACGTTGGCTAGCGAGGAATTAGTGGGCCAGCCAACCAAGGAGAGTAATGAATTTAGAACATACACTGAACGAACCCTGCCACGAAGCTGTTGTTTCCTGGAACGGAGCCCGGCTCCATATATGCTGTGGTATTGAGCAATGAGGTGCGCATGACGGACGGAGCCAGATGGGCGCGATGAAGTTCGTTATTGCATGTTCAATGCAAAAGTTGCAGATTGCTTACATTCATACAAATAGGCAGCCATTCCCTTGTTGTCCCCACTGACCAGGGTATTGTTCTGGTTCGTCAGGTCAGCAACCCAGCGGTGATGCCTCGCTCGGCCAGCGAAATGAGAACAGACTTACCCCGTACAAGCTAGTTCCATGGACCGGAAAGAAACTGATCAAGCCTCTGGGCTTTCCGTTTGCATCGTCCAACCTGAGAACGGACATTTCCTTGTCCTGATCGTACTGGTACCTCGCTCTCTCCTCGGCTGGATTGGCCGCATACGCGCTAGGGCTGCGATTACGATTAGCACCAAGCAGAGTAGTGTTACCGACGCCGATGGATCCCAGAGCAAGGGAAGCATGAGCTTTGCGTATGGCAGTGAGGGTCCCATCAACGATCGCTTGTGCTGTTTGACTGACATAACCGCGACTTGTGACCTGGGGAAGGAGGTCTTCAAGATAACCTCCAACACCCGAATGAGAATGAGTGCCGACAAGAGCCGTGTTGGACGAGGTGTATAGGCCGCCGAGAAGGGGATCTGTCGAGAGAGCGTCGAGGATGGAACGGCGGATGCCAGTGTCGCCCATGCAAATGTCAGATGAGATGAGAAGAATGCGGGAGGTAGGCGATGTCGGGTCTCTGGGGTCAGCGACGATGAACGCACGAGAACGCTGGCGCATGTGCAGACCCGTGTCGGTCTGAGCCAGCGAGGCGTAACCCTGCGAAATGGATGATGATACACCGGAAAACACGAGTCCGACGACACGTACCATCATGTTCGTCTCTACGACTGGGCTGTTCGACAGAGATCAGGCATGCACAAAGACGGGGAAGGAGAGATGTACCCAGTGACATCGCCGATACCGACACCGATCAAGTAGCGGTCGTCCGAGCTGGCTTCCTGCACACGAATTGTGTTTTGAGCTGAGAGAAAAGCGACGAGATAGAGCACGAATGCTTGCATGGCATCTCTGATCCATGTAAAGGGAGAGAAGGGCTCTCCTACGTCGAGGAGAGGGAGATACATGAGAACTACGGCTCCACGACTGCGTGTGACGAAGTTGGCAAGTGCCAGCGGAACCCACAGCACCGCCGTTCAACCCATGTTATCCTCGGAACCATCCAGCGGAGCCAGCGAGGCCTCCGACAGCGGGAGACGAGCACAAACGTCGCTTCAAACATCCCACCGTACGCTCGACAGCGTGCGCGATGAAGTTGCACACAGCATCGCCGTGCGCGTCATCACGAGAGCGACGACGGTCGGGGACGCAAAGATATGCGTCTACTTCACCTTCTCCAAAATGGACGACCACGTCTTTCTGCGTCGCGTAGCAGAGATCGTTCGCGCACGGATACCCTCCCGCCACCTCTTCGCGATTGCGACGACCGGTGCACCCCCGCCCACCTCGCCCACCAACACCAACACCCTCGTCATCACCGGCGCGGAGGACGACGACGTCCAACGCGCAGTCCTCCTCTTCAGCTCCAAATTCCTGGGCCGTGTCGCCTCCGTCACCAATCACGGAAACTTTTTTGTAGCTGCAGTACACGACGTTGGGGGATCATCTTACGATAGCGCCGCTCTTTGGGATGTCCTCTCAAAATCTATTCGTGTACCCCTCGACCCCCTCTCCCCTCCCCCAGGCTCAAGAAGCATCGATCAACTGGTCACCGCAGCGCGCGCACGTCTTCAACGCGTCACTCCACGCCAGGCATGGGAAATCCTTCATGATCCAACATACCCCATACCTGCCTTCCTCGTCGACATACGACCTGCATCCCAACGTGCGCGCTCAGGTGGCATCCACGGCTCCCTCATCATAGAGCGCAACGACCTCGAGTGGCGATTCGATCCGAGAAGCGAGGTTAGGCTAGCCATAGCCGATCGGTATGATCTGAGGATCATCGTGTATTGTCAAAATGGTCATGCGAGCAGCCTTGCCGCCGCGTCATTGCATGACGTGGGATTGCTAAACGCAACTGATATGATAGGCGGGTTTGAGGCATGGAAGGCGGAGGGACTCTCCGGACAGATCAAGCCACCATCGACGCAAAGTGAAAGTGGCACATGGGAGGCATTGTCACAGCCATCCCGTTCATCAGATTGACACGGTTGGTCGTTGTCACTTGTCGTGGCCACAATCTTTGGTGTGTCGCTCACCGTTCGACAGTGACTCTTCTGGGTTCAAGTCCCCCCTGACTCGGGCCGAAAATCCGTTGGTCTTTGGCCTTCAGTCTCTATTCTTGAGTAATTTAAAGCACTTGGTTACGATTGTTCTTCCATGTCTAACCCCAGACTTGTCGTAGCTCGTTGACAACGCACTGTAATATATGCACTATTCTTTGACATGGCGCTCCGTCCCTAAGCGCTGGGCCAGTGCTTGCCTAGCAGATTAAATGGGGGCACGTGTCGTAAAATGGTGTTCCGGTCCAATCAGAATCCTCGCTCGGCCCTCGCGTAGGCTCGCAAAATTCTTGAGAAACGCAACGTAACCAGCCGCTCTTGCAGATGGATCGAATGCTTTCCAAGTCAGACCCACAGCCTCGATCAGAAGAGAAAGGGGGGACCGACATCAAAAATTGGGACGGGCTTTAGCGAGCAAAGGGTCTACCTTTTTGAACCCCTTATTTGGACTGGGTCAAGGTTCGACGCTTATTTGGCCATAGTCACTAAATCTCTATCGATCACAATTCTCAAATTGCGCCTTTGAAAAGCATCCAACGGTAACGTTACGCCTCTGCCTTTCTGATAGCCGGGCTGACTAAGAATCCGATGGTCCGCGTAATGCAGCTAACTTGAACTCAGCCAGGCAATGACGAAATGGCTCTACTCATCTCTTGTCTTGAGGTAACGCGTAAAATCGACTCTTCCTGACATGAGTGCGGTGGTAAAGCGTGAACCAGGCGAACCTGCCCGGATACGTCGTAACTATCAAGGTACGCGGAGTGAGTGGATGTCTGTTTCATATCTACCGCATTTGTGTGCTCACAGAATTTCTGTGACACTGTTCGAATTTGAGTTGGGGGAGGTTGAGAAGTGTACTCTAACTCGGAGTCAGCGACATGAATGGTGAGCATTACTTACTCTATAGACGCACACTCTATCTTTGCAATTTCAGTATGATGACCATAGCGCAACAGGGAACATTGGAACATATCAATAACAAGGAACAGAGGTATCAGTACTTGAAAGAACAAAGGCACAGTCTACATGGTCACGGCAGACTGCTTTCGAGGTACAACTGGCGCTCTTAGTATAAACGCCAACATACGGTCCCTCTGGGAACCACTTCTCAACATGGAGCATAGTTTTGATATTGGCTTGTGAAAGAAGACTTGTGAGCACGACGCAATCACGGTGGATATGCAACACTGGACGCTCACTCTTCCCAGTAGCCATTACAGCCGCGACGGACGGCAGGTTCGCCCGATTCAGGCTTCACCACATCCACGTCAATATTGGAATGCCCTACGGGCAATGCAGCCACAATGGCGACCATGCTGACGAGCGCGAACGCAAGCTTGTTGAACAGCATGATAAAGTAGGCAGAGGTGAGTTGAGAGTTACTGGGCACTGAGAGGGGTGTGCAGCGAAGATGGGTAGAGCACAAGTTGGCATTCGTTGGGTCGGAGAGTCGACTTCTTAAAGACCCAGCGAGTTACGGCAAAGTGAAGGGTGGACACTGGCATCAAGGGACCCATACCCCGCGATCATGTCTCATAGCAGATTGTTTCCGCGAGACCTGACAGGGGTAGCGAGTTAGGTCCCCTCTCTCCGTATTGCCCCCGTAGCGATCACCTTTCTGGACTAGAGGTATCAGGTCAGACCTAAAGAGTTGGTACCTCTATTGATACTGCTGCTCTGAAACCTCTCTTTTACCTTTGATTTTCTTTCTGTTCTTCCTGCATGCTGATTTCATCCGCACGGTTGTTAGCTTAGCCTGCAGAGCCGACCCCACTGATATGGTGCGAAAGCGCAGAAGAAGTGTCGCCGTTTTCTTTATGGTTAAAAGGCATCGAGTAATTATCTTGTTTGTGAGCTCACCAGCCAGTCGAGTCGGCTAACAAAATCCGGTCGAGTCGTGGGCGAGTACAACTCGGAGGCTTTATCCGGGGCTGTGCATTTCAAGGTACCCACCAGATCGAACCCGAGGGACCGACGGCGATATCAAACTTTTTTTTTCTTGTTTGTTGTTGCCCATCGCGCCACCGCGACAACGACGAGACGCGACGTCGACGCAGGCATGGGGTTGGCCAATGCTATCCCATCACCGTGACGTGGACGGCACAAGCCTCGCCCTACCACTTCTACTTCTATTGTGACTCGATATCGGCGCAGACAGAGCCGGCCAATGTCATCCCATCACGACGACAAACTATGACAACCTCGACTTCACGCCTACGACCAATGCCACAGCGTAACGACGACGACGGCGGCGAGGTACACGGTCGCGTCCGACACCGCAACCTGGCGACATGACCGTGACGACGACGACAGTGCAGTGGTGGCGTGGTCCCACTACTACAATAACAACGGCGGCGACGGCGATTGCAAGAGGGTGGCACGACGCCACGGTGACTGCAGCGAGGATGGTCCAGCACCAGCTCGACGCAATGACGTCGCGCCCACGGTCGATACGAAGACGACGATGATGTGAATGCGTAGGGGTTGGGATAGCACGGTGAGGATAGCACAGCGGTAGCATGGCACCACGACGACATCGACGAGTATGGCGCAGCAGTAGTACAGCGCCATAACAACCACAAGACGCGCCGACGGTCAATGCCTCGGTGCGACGAATCGACGACAACGAGGTGGCAAGTGTGCAAAATGTACCAAGTTAGAATATAGGTAAACAGTTGTTGTACCACATGTCTACAATGAAGGCGACAAGTATCGTGTACATGTCGTTGCGAGTGCGAGATTGGAGCATGGCATACCTATGTAATTCCCTAGCTGGGGAGAAGCCAGAGCCAGAGCACAGATGGACGAGAGAGGCCACTCTGTACTTTCTTTATCTTAGCCGATAAAAGCCGCGGGCCGAGTGATAACAAGCGAGACAACAATCCGATCTGACAAGACTTGCGTAACGCGCTAGTTCCGTTTGAAAGATTCGAGTGCCAGCGTCATACTCAATGCGTACTGAACCTCGGAGTTTCTTCGGCGCATGTCTGTATGTTTTGCGTTTCTCTCACTTTTGCGTCGATCTGGCGTTGTGGGCCTGTCTCTTACAGCCCGCTTATGCCACTTGGTCATTGCATTCGAAAATTTACCCGCGACAGGCTCGAAGTGTCCCTTCTGTCACCGATCAGAGAAAATGCCAGTCAACAAGCTACGCTATACATTACCAGGAGGTGGCGTACTATCAAGCGATCGAAGGGGGTGAGATACAGAGGCCGATAGCATCAGTACTTGAAAGGACAAATGCACAGCCTACATGGTCACGGTACAACTGGCGTAGTGTAGCCACTCAGTATCAACGCCAACACACGGCTCCTCTGGGAACCACTTCTCAACATGGAGCATAGTTTTGATTCTCGCTTGTGACAGAAGACTCGTGAGCACACGGCGCAGTCACGGTGGACATGCAACACTGGACGCTTACTTTCCCCAGTAGCCTCCCTGACAGCCGCGACGGAGGGCAGGTTCGCCCGATTCAGGCTTTACCACATCCACGTCAATATTGGAATGCCCTACGGGCAATGCAACCGCAATGGCGACCATGCTGACGAGCGCGAACGCAAGCTTGTTGAACAACATGATAAAGTAGGCAGAGGTGAGTTGAGAGTTACTGGGCACTGAGAAGGGTGTGCAGGGTGGAACCCAAGTTAACGTTCGCTGGGTCGGAGAGTCGATTTTTTAAAAGACCCTGCGTGTTACGGCAAAGCCAAGGGTGGGGATCAAGGGACCCTTACCCTGCGTTCATGTCGCATGGCAAGTTGTTTTCGCGAGACTCCAACAAGAATAGCGAGTTAGGTCCCTTCTCTCCGTATTGCCCGTAGCGACCGCCTTTCTGACCTAGAAGTATCAGGTAAGACTCATGGAGTTGATACCCCCATTGTTTGTTACTGCTGCTCCGAAGCCTCTCTCATAACTTCGACCTCCTCTCTATTTTTCCTGCATGCTGACTTCATCCGCATGGTTGTCGACTTGACCTGCAGAACCGACCCTACTGATATGGTGGAGAAAGCGCAGACGATGTGTTGCCGTTTTCTTTGTGGTCAGAGGGCATCAGGTAATTATCTTGTTCGTGAGCTCACCGGCCAGTCATGATGCTACCGCACCTCACCATTTCTTCACACCCATTATGCCGTAAGCTAGCCGTCTGATAGAAATTGCATAACGCACTAGTTTCATTTGAAAGATTCGGGTGCTAGCGTCATACTCGGTGCGTACCATAGCATCAGAAAGACAGAGGTGTAACGTTACCGCTTGACGCTTTCCAACGGCGCAATTTGAGAATTGTGATTGGTGGAAGTTCAGTGACTATGGTCAAATAAGTGTTTAAACCTGACCTAGTCCGAATATGGTGTCCTAAAAGGCAGCCATTTGCCTCGCTTGGCCCCGACTCTCTGATGTAAACCCCCGAGTTCCTTCGGCGCGTGTCTTTATGTTTTGCATCTCTTCTCACTTTTGCATCGATCCGGCGCCGTGGGCCGGTCTCTGAAAGCCCACGTATGCTTGATCATCGCACTCGAAATTTTACCCGTGGCAGGCTCAAAGTGCCCTGTGTCACCGATCAGAAAAAATGCTAGACAAAGCCTGTTGACTAGTTGCGGCTATACATTACCAGGAGGTGGCATACTATCAAGCGATCGAAGGGGGTGAGATGCAAAGGCCGATACTGACCTCCCTTTTTTTTTTCGACCAAGGCCCTGTCATTGGGATTTCGGTCAGCTGGAGAATTTCCTCCCCGAGCGCGGGACTTGAGCATCTTCTATGACAGCGTTCAACGTTCAGCGTTCTGGTGCTCGAAAAAAAGTTCTTGTGGTGCTTTTTTCTATTGATCGACTCGTTTCCCAGCTGGGTCGCTTTCGCGGCCTTTGAACCGTCTGCCCTCCTGATCTAAACGCCATTTCATTTTTGACGTAGCCAGAGGCCTCGCAGGCAAATTAGAAACAGCGATTAGGGCTCTCGTCGAGCTCGAGAAAGAGTCTATTGGAGCGGAAATCTACCGTGTACGACAACTATCCCAATAGACGTCAAAAGAACGTTGTCGCTCAACCCCTCTTTTTCTTCTTCCTGGCCGGTCCCGCATCCTCCTCGACACGTCTAAGCTTGCCTGCCTTCTTGTTAGCAATGCGTTGCAAAGCTCTCTTCGATTCCCCATCCGGGAAACTTGCTAGGTCAAAGTAGAGGGGAGCAAACTCTAGCAGCCTACGAAAATCATTACGAAACAAGACCAGTCACGAAGCCAAGGACGTACCACTCTGGCTTGACGTCCGTCACCGTTCGAATAAAAGGTCTCGTCGTCAGGACAAATTCATTGAAGATAACCCAGTCCGGTTGTGTGTCCAGACCGCACGACGGGTGTAAGCCAACAACCTAGAAAGTATTGCCGTCAGGCGACTCTAACCCAAAGAAAACTAGCGGGCGCGACGTACTTGATGATCCTTGACCGTCAGATACTGGCTCTTTTCACCTTCCTTATGTGCGACTTGCATAAAGAAGCCACAACATAGCACTTTTCTAATGTTGATATACCTCTTTCTCTCATCTGCGGTGGACAAAAGGGCCACTTCGCAGCGCTCCATAATACGCTCTAGTTGTTTGCGGACGTTCTCCGCTTGAGCGAGCGCACGCGCGGAAAGGTAGTTGTTCCAAGCCCAGTTTCTATCACCCTTGTCTGTGCGAGATGTATACCGTAGACATGGAAAATACCGCAAGTAGTACTCACTCTGCATGTAGGAGTTGTACACATTGAGCAAAGTCAAATGATCGCCATCTGGAACAGTTAGCAGAGCCTTTGCAGCATCCGCCTCTTTACGCTGATTATTCGGTCGGAGCCATACGCTGGGCACTGGAAAATTGAGATCAGCATCCACACGGAGAGCCAGGACGAGCCATAGCCCTTACCGGATAGCATTGCAGTGATTGTCAGAATCTCATTACTACATTGGAAC
>JBBPJX010000630.1:0-12809 GCA_038088955.1 Neotropicomus parvogracilis | reverse complement strand
AGGAGGGAGGAAATGACGCACATAAATCTTGCATACTAGAACCAATGACCATCAATGAACTGAGGAGGGATATAGAAAGTGTGGCAGGCTGGAGGAGGTCGCCCCAGTTTGTGTTGCACCACGTTCTACGGAAAAGAAAAAGGTCAGGACGCTATGGCACAACTGGAGAAAGGTACGCACGTAACCCAGTTGTCCACCTGGATATCCTCGCGTTGGGAGACCTTGGATATCGCACCTAGAACTTTGGCCAAATCTTCTGCGGAATCCATTATGGAGACTGTTCTGCTGCAAGTGCAATGAATACTATGAGACTGGTGAGATGAGTAACCTGTCGTCTGCGTGTCTCTTTATACCTAAAGGGTCACGGGTTTCGCCATCGCATTCTCTAAACGCATATCTGAGTTTGGAATGGTCTGAAGAGCGGGTAGGATGAACGGAAGTGAATCCCAAACGGTCTTACAGGATATTCGCCAGATTCCAGAACTAGCTGTGCCCGCTCCTCAAATTTATGTAAATCGGGACCTTCCAAGCCTGAGAAGTTTCCGAGAAAAGTTAGTTCAATGTGCGGACATGACACGAGGCTGAAAGACGTACAACACTTGTTACGCTATGCATGCCATCTGCCAAATCGCATTCAGTAGGCCCGTTATTGGCGAGTGTTTCGAACATTACTAAGCCGCGCTCTGTGCCCCAGTACTTGCTGAGCATCTTCATGACATTATCTGACAACGGCGGGCGAAGGTTGTTGACAATCGCAATCAGGGTACTTCAATTCGATCGTCATGTGCTCGCTGAGAACTAGATTCAGCCTGTCCGTTTGGTCTCCGAAGGTTTCTCGAAGTGGGTTCCAAACCTCTGGTTCGACAGCACTGATGCATCACAACATTTTGGCTGTCCCCTCGCCCAATCGGACCTATGGTGTGCCACAATTATTCTCTGGCATTTTACTCCAAACATGTTAACTTGCAGTACGTACCACGGTATTTCAGACCTCTGGCGAATCCCTTTCGAGCTTGTGGGGGATCCGGTCTGGAGACGACAGGGAACAAATCTGTCGGTCGAATCGCGAACTGTTCAAGCTATCCCGAGGAGTGTCTTGCAGCATGAAGTATTCGGACCTGAGAAAGTTCCACCCCAAAAACCGACCGATTTACATAACTTTGAATTTCAAGCATCATCCAAACCGGCTGTCAGATACCCAACGTCGTTTGTTAAATACCAGCGGGCGTCGACCATAGAAATGTATTATGACCAACGTCCCAAGACTGCCTGTACGAAGGTTTCTTGGGTGACTGATGGCTTGAACGGTCCTTCCATGGCCAGCACTGGCCTTACGACACTGCGCTTGATTTTGGTCTGTCCACAGTGAGACCGAGAAAGGTTGTTCGTCCAGTGGCTTACCTTATTGCGGTGAAAAGCAGCGTGCATTATTCCATCAGACGTAACTTGAACGAGCAGGCAAAATGTTGTGATAATTAGTTGGTGGCGCTAAACAAGACGTCTCCACCGCAGCTGGGGTGACGAAATATTCTCTTGGACAGTTGAGCGGTTGAATGGAAACTAGAGAGCCGGAGGCAAATTACAAGTCTTTGGCTCCCCCGCTCTTCCAAACGACTCGTGGGAAAATACACCTTGCAAAGTACCTACTACAGTACACTTGTTCATACTGTATGTGGTAATACTGTATATATCTCATACTGTATCGACTTCGGGCTGCTCCCATCATGGGAAGTGGGGGTTTATACAATTTTCTGAATAATGTATAATGTATAAGGATCTTTGGTGGGTTATACACTATGAGATACGGTAGCATGCAAGGCTGAGGCCTTGTGATCGAGACTGTTCATCAGGGAAAAAGATTACCCATGGTAGTAAGGTAGTCACAGCATTACATAGTTATGTAGCCTATGTCGTGGATGATTCCATGATGGTGACTACCATTGCTAACATAGACTACGGTACATGCACTTCTATCATTATGGACTACAATTGACTCCCTCTTAACCCATACCTTTTGGCGACTCCCGAAGGGTACAAGTTATAAGGGACGTTATTGACTAGTTATCCTTGACCTTGTCGCCCATCGTGATGCCTTTGTTATCATCACGTCCTCGCCGCCTCATTGCTCTGCCAATGGCCACATTTGCAGTGCCCTCATCGTCATCCTCGCCTTGTCGTGGCAGTAGCCACATTCATGGTGGTGTTGCCGTCATGGAGCCATGGGGTGGCATCTGTGTCATCAATGTTGACGCTGCGGTGGTGGCGGTAGGGTAGCACATGTGTCACCAATGTCACCAACGTCACCATTGATAGTGGGGTGGCATTAGCTGGTCCCGTGCCTGTGTCGACATCGCATCGCGTCGTCGTCGTCATCGTCACTTCCGAGCTCACCGCATTTGACCACAAAACTCGAGGCCGCATAATATCTCACGAGTTGGAGCAGAGTCTTCCCCTGACTTGCTTCATCATCTTTGTGAATTCCGGGGCCAGCTTCGTCATGACCAGATGAAGAATGCAAAGCAGATGACATTGGAAACGCACGGTTTCATCAAGTATACCGTCTAGACACTCGTGTGTGATCTACCTTCCTAATTAGCTATCATCCCTATACCATGTGAACTTTTTGCTATTGTGTATACATTATGAGCAAGTGTACTGTATATGCAGTGTGTGAGCCCAACTATAAGCGCTGTGCTCACCTGCGTGTCCACATCGACGCAGTTGTTCAGGCACATATCGACGCGGTTGGCATGCGAATGCATCCTGCAGGTCTATGGGCCGGGTGACTTACCTGTACACGACCATCCAAGCAGTGACAGTGCTCGTCACCTTCTGCCTCTGCCGTGTGCTTTCGAGCCCAATCTACGGGTTTCCACCGCGACTTTATTGCTTTGAGCAGCAAATCTTGGGTGCGGTGGAAACCTTATCCAGGCGAGGTGATGTTGCTACTGCTCAAACAACAGACTAAATCTTGAGTCCCATCTTGCGCTTCGTATGTCATTCTAGTCCAACTTAAATTCTTTTATCCACGTCATGTTGGCGAGTAACAGGTGACCTAAGTATGCTGTATACCACTTGGATGGCAGAGAGTTCGAGGGCGTGGTCCTGGGTGGTTCCGATCCTGCGACCGCACGGGAACAAGAAAACGCAGCGGAGTGCTCGAAAGAACCATCAGGTCTCTGCTCGTTTGGTCCGTGGGTGCATGACCAAGAGTGGTTCTTCCTGATTTCACAACTGAAGGAGAGCATCTCCTCACCCACCATCTCCCAATTCTAAGCAGCTGTTCTATGGGTCACGCATGCGTACTCCTAGCGGCCCTCGCCTCTGCCTGCTCCCACTGACTGTTATAGTTGATAGCTCACCCGAACGATGGTCGAGGTAGCGGTCAAGCCCCCTGATGAAAGCTTTCGAAACCGCTGCACACCGCCCCTTGCCATCCCTGCGCACACCACGTGGATCACCACCTTTATGCGGCCCTAACGTTTGAAGAAGGATCGTCCGACGGATGCAAGCCAATGATTCGACAGCCCGTATTACCCTCCCTCGCCTCCACCCCCAATGCGAGTCGGCCTTCCCAAGCGAAGCCGTGCCGTGGAAAAAGTGGTTGTGGACGGAGAAGATCCCAGATGCCAGCAAGTTTGCTACACGTCATAACATACTGTATGTCATGTTCTGGCGCCGACCGTCTCATCGGATGAATGGCTACCTTGCACACTGTACGAGTCCTTCACCGGCAAGAAGTTGAGACGTGGCAGAATTGTGGGTAGAAGAATGAAATCGAGATGTGTTCTTGGTTCCTATTCTTACAAGTAGCGCTATAGCATACATGTCTACCTGTCATATAAGGCTATCAAAACAATTCAGTGTAGGGACTAGCGATATAAACCGTGGGGTCTTCCTCCAGCTCCGCGCTCAGGAAAATGTTCGCTGGCACCTCGTCCACGGCAGTCCGGCCCCCGGTAATCATATCCAACGCCTTCTGCAACACCTCCGGAGTCTTTATCAGCAGTAGATCTTTCACCTTGTCTCCCGCCTTCAGCTCCTTTGCAAAGCTCTCTAGGCCGACCTTGAAATCTTTTGCGGTATGCTTGACATCGACTACACCATTCTGCGCGGCGAGTATCGCGAGATAGATAGAAACATCAAGAGATGTATCGGTTACGCTGAAGGCATCCTTGGAGAGTCCTTCGCACACTCCTACGGACTTTTCAAGTATCTCTTTCTTTTTCTCGATGGAACCCCCAATATGTTCAAGGGATTTGATCTCGTCACTAACCCGTTTCAGAGCACCGCCAGCGCGGTCAATACGGTCATTGCACTCTTTCGAGTTGTCGTTCTCGTTCGCGATCACCATGGTCGCTTCCTTCCTTTTCTTGCTGATATCAGTTATGCCCAGTACGTCGCTGATACCAAGGGCCACTACACATTGTCGGAACTAGTTCATCCAGACGTCAGAGCCCATTTCCCACGAAGGAATAGGGAACATACTTTGGCATCGTCCAATTTCTTCAGCTTGTCCTCTGCATCCTGTTTTGTCTTTGTGGCCTTCTCCATACTTTGTGGTATTTTCGCTTTCTCAATCCTTTTCGAGATGAGGCTCAGAATAAGCAGATAGTCGAAGGGACGTACTCCGAGCAATTCTTCTCTCCGTCTACGCCCGTCTTCAGGGCGGTTGCGACTTCCCCCAAGTTCTTCAGATGGTCGGCCCGTGGTTGTATCGAGATCTTCAAATGCTCGAAATCGGTAGATAGCTGTATTCGTCAGGAAATGAGAGAGTTCGAGGGGTTAACGAATGACGGAGAAAGCCTATGGAAATAATTCAGCGTACCTGGCAAGAGCCCTCCCTCACGTCCTTTGCACCCAGGTGTAGAGATTGCAATTGACCAAACACGACCTTTGATCTAGCTTTGCATTCTTTGATCTTCTCGTCAGCATGTTTGGCTATTTGGTCGTCCGTCTTCCCTTTCTTCTTTTCCTCCTCTATGAACTCGTGGAGTGACTGAATCGATTTAACAACACCGACAATCGAATCCAACGCAGAAGGGGCGTCTATCTCCCGCAATTTCTTCTTGTCTACCTGTAGTTGGTCCAGGGTATTTTTCAGAGAGTCATGACGCAGATCAGTTTCCTTGTCGTCTTCTCCGACCTTGGTAGAATCCGAGACGAAATCGGTGACGCGATTCTGAGGAGAAAGAGGGAAGAATCAGCTCCACTAACGTATTGGCAAACATATGGATACAACCTCCGCATACAGCTGTGTGTGCAGCTTATCCGGCACGGTCTCATCGATCTTTGACGCTGACAGCTTTATGAGATCTTCAATAGTGACGCCATCTGCAGGCTGAGGATCGGCAGAAATGTTTGTCCCTGTCTCAATATTCACTGGCGCCGACGGGGCTACGGGTTCAAGAATTGCGATGGGCTTTGTTGGCTGAGTGTCAGCAGACATGATGGTAAGCAAGGACAAGAAACAACGGAGTTAAGCAAAGTCACTGGGTGGTAGATGAAGAACGCGGGTGGTGTTTGCCTGGCGAAGAGACACCGGGTTATATACAGCAGCACGAAACCAGGCGCACTGCGGTGGTCACGAAAGCGTTGAGGTTTCTTAGAGCATTGCCCGCGTTCGAATATCGAGTCACTGGCCCGATAGGGAATCATAAAGGTTGTTGAACCATATCAGTCTACATTTAAGAAGGACATCAATCAAAGACTTGGGTGGCGTCCAATACTTGCACGAACGAGTTCATATTCGCAAGGGATTCCGTCCGAGATTGTGTTAGGCGACACTGTGTGAGAAAATTCCGGACGCCTCCAACCGACAGTGATCTTGGTAGACCGAGCTTTCGTTCAACAGTCAAACGTTCGTGCGCGTTTCAGCGACATCAAGAATGTAATCTCGCTTTCAATTCATCGGCAGTTGGTCTCTGAAGGTCCCAAGATGCGATACAAACGTCTGGTTTGAGATGACTTGTAATTTTACATTTTTGCCTGTCCATCCAAGCCTTCCACATCAAAGTTTACCATTTCTCGCGTAGAGGCATGGAATGATTCGTCCTGGCAGGTTACGGTCCCTGATTTCATCGAGTCGTAGAACGCCGTGAACACGCCTTGACCCATGTTGCCCGGCACACCAGACCGGGCGAAGTCCAAATAGGTAAGCCCCTGGTCAGCGTTTCGTATAAGAGGTTTGCCAACCACCAGCGGTTTATCCCATCAGTCTCATACTCTGCGTTCCAACCAGACGTTTAAATCATGCAGTCCTCCGCGCTCGAAGCATATAATGCTCGCTTAGCAGTTTCGAAAGGCAAAGACGTCAACCAGGACAGCTGGATGGTGTATGTCCCTTTGTCCTCGTCGTGCCACAGCTCCCTGACCTCTTTTGCCTAGCATGTGGTGCAACACAAACTGGGGGGAACTCCTCCAGCCTGCTCCGCTTTCCATCGCCCTCCTTGGTTCGCTCTTGGTCATTGCTTCTGGAGCAACTGATTTCTGTAGGTCGTTTTCTCCTCCGACATCCGAGACATCTTGTTCACAACGCATACCATACAGCACTCGTTGACGTCTCCAAGAGCTTCACATCTATGGAACTGAAGCACGTCAGATTTCCCTCCTCCTTCAAGGCCTGCCTTCAGCAAGTGGTCGGGGAGAGTTACACGGCGTTTGAGACAGCGTCGAAGCAGATGACGCGCATTCAGAATGCATCGAGTCAATTACCCGAGAAGATCAAGAATGCTGCTTCTATCATCTTATCAAGCACGCCCCCCCAGGAGGTCGAAGCCTTCCTTCCCCTAGAGCTAGATGCAATTTCGCAGCTCACCAATATATGCGTGTACGTTCATCTTTGTGTCGCTTGCGTCTCGAAAGTCGGAGTTGCATCTTTACTGACACATTGCGTCAGAGATGCAGCGAAGCTTGCCGAAGCAGCGTTTCAGGGAATGGCAGATTTAATACAAGAGATTAACGAGTGTGCGACGTACAGGGTATGATTTATTATTGAGATCGAATGCGTAGGATCAGCTGTTTTTTATTCGGCTGCATAGGCTGGAACTGCGCAACAGCAACTGGAACTGAACAAAGCGCACCAGGAAGCCCTTGAGGTACAGAAAAAACAACAGGAGGAGATTGTGAAACATGCCAAGGAGGCATTCGATCAAACGAAAAAAGTAAGTGTATTATTAGTACAAATCGCAAGGTAAGCTGATGATAACCTCCCTCCAGTCGTTCACGAACGCAGAGTCAATGTTTAAAGATGCAGTTGACAACGTCCCTTCTGGGTGAGATCTTGTTTCATCGCCAGATTATAAGCACGTAATAATATTCACCTAGATGGGAACTTATGGCCATGAATCTAGTGGAGACGTTAACGAACACACTTACGGGTGCCTTGAACATGGGGCTGGGTATGGGTAACATGGGTGGCCAATACCTGCGGTCCGGCCGCAATGGGGGACAGCCAGGTAAGGAGATATTCATTCGGGAGACGCACTAGACACCAAACGACTGGGAAAAGGTGTACCGAATTCAACTCTGCCTTCCAGCGCAGGGCTGAGTGACCCTGGACTTACTCTCGCACAGCAAGTCCTGACGTTCGTCAAGGCCCTTGATCTCCTGATATCTGGTGGACCAGAAGGCAAGCCCGACTGGGCCAACATCCGTGGTGAGGTACGCACATCATGTACGTTACCTTTTCACACCCAGTGATTCATTGCTCGCTATTTAGGGAGGCAAGAGTGGCGGACTGTTTACCCAAAAGAGCCTGGAATTAATTAATGGTCGCCTCGACGGAAAGAAACCCGTCTCCCAGGAACTCAGTCCGATTGTTGCCAAAGCCATCGGAGTCGCGAAAGGTGTCAATGACGCAGCAAAGTCTGCCCAAATTGACGATACAGTGCTTGACAAGTACAAACCGGATGTGAAGGACATGAAAGAACAAGGTGAAACCATCGTGACACGGTGCAATCTCAGGATGCAGCAAACAGGTAACGCTGCGGCTGGTTCTGGGGTTCCTGGCACACCTAGTCTCCCACAGAACATCGATCAAAACCCTAGCCTTGCGGCGAGTAAAATATTTCGTCGTTGATGAAGTGTGTGTGATAACCTGATTCTTTTACAGACTAGAGCGGTCGAAAATGCGAAACAAATGGTACGTATACAGCATATATGGTAGGAAATTTGAACCGCGTCCTTTCTAGGTCGATCAAACACGGGCGAATCTCGAAGGAGCAAGGAAGTCATACGACGAAGCGTCGGCAAGTCTGATTGAGAGCCAACGCGAAATCACAAATACAATCGTAGAGTTGACGAAATTGAATCTTGCGACCGCCCAATTGAAAGAGATCATCCCTGTGCTCGTCAAAGCCGTCAAGGCGTTTACTAGTGCGTAAACACTCTTCACACGTTTCTTTGATGACGAACTGTCGCCCGGTACCACAGCGCTTCGTGCCCAGTTCTCTCAGTTGACGCAATTTTTCTCCGCCGTCGCATCCCTCATCAACGATGTGATGAAACCTCAAGTGTCGTCATGGGCCAATAAGGTCGATCAGGGTGCTAATTTGATACTCGGTGGCGTTAGTCTTTCCGGTGAATACGCTTCACGTTGACTTGCACGCCCTCGTTGGATAAATATCACTTGGTAACACGCCCAGATTTTTATCGCAACGCGATATATACTCAAATGATGGGGCCACTCAAAGTGAGCATGCTCACGGAACGAATCGCTTCGACGTACCTGCGTGTGTCGGATCAGTACATTATGCCTGGTCAACGGTTCGAGTCTCATCCATCTTGCTTGCCATTCGATTTCCTATCGACTCACGGTCTGTCCTTGCCCACAGCGAAGTCGGACAATTACTGCAATTCCTAGAGGACACGAGCCCTGACGGCAAGGCCAAGTTTTTAGGTTCGTTTTCCGGGTGACTCGAAAGTATTGAACGACTCGTGACCGGAAATGTACAGCACAACTTGCCAAGTCCCAGAAAACCATTTCCGATCGTTCCAAGACGGCGAGCGAGGGTATCTTCACAATCATCCAGGAAGACCAAAAGGTAGTTTCGGTGTTTTTGCATGTCGCTTTTATTTCACTTCTGCTTACGTTCGTTTTATCGCCCACCGCTATCTTATGACACTTCCCCGATCAGAAATTTTCCTCTCAGATCACCTTACGCTTGAACAAGATCATGGAAACGGTTGGGAAGGCTATCCCTGCGACCGACAAGCGTGAGTCGGTTTCTCATCTTCCTCTCCTTTTGATACGCTCCCTCGTTGGTCGAGTTAAACGAATTTTTCTTTCAGTTCCAAAGAATATTGAGGGAGTGGTCGACGGTCACGCCAAAGAAATCAAACAGCAGAAAGAAGAAGAAAAGAAGGGAACACCACCATACCAGCCTGATGATTTATTCTGAGGGACTGAGCTCTCCGATGGTCGTCTTCATTGCGCAATTCTCCTTAACTCTTCGATCTGTACAACACCCATGCCGAGTCTTACATGTGAAATGCTGATGTGATTGAATCTGAATCGAGTCGATGTTCGCCTGTTATTTTTTTACAACATTCTTGGGTGATCCATCAACTTATCAAGCGGACGTATTGTGAGCTGGCATCGGTCCATTCCGTTCAACTTTGGATGGTACATCACATCAGATCCTCTATCGCGAGCGGTAGCTGCGTTCCTATAAGTTGACCGTTTGCTGCGACATTGTTCATGGAGTCGCTCCGTGCAATCATGTCCAGCGTGTTCTGCAACGCTCCAGGATCCTGCTGTATCATCAACCCGTTCAGCCTCCCATCCGATGCCATCACCCTCCCAAAGTTTAACACGCCCTGTGCGAATTCTTGTGCGGTATGGTGGATTGCGAGCGTTTCGCTCTTGGCCGCGAGCGCCCCGACAAAGAGGGTGACGTCCAGAGAGGCATTGGTGAGATCTATAGTGTGCGTACGAAGTGCCTGCCCACTCATCACACTCGTCTGGAGCGTCGCCTCTCCGGCATGGACCGTGTGCCCGAGCGTGTTGAGACGTGCCAATTCGACGTCGATTTGCTGTAGGGCGGCCACGGCCCGTTGGATGCTTTGTTCGCATTCCTGTACGTTTTGTTCGGCTCTGGTGACCGTTCGTTCTGCATCCACAATTTCTTCGTTCAGGTCGAAGAAATCGAAGACCTCCCCGATACCAAGCGTGAGAATGTTCCGGACGACCTAGTGAACGTGGTCTATGTTTTCGGTCCGTCCCAACGACGCGAGACCGTACCCGAGCTGATTCTACGCTGTCGCGCTTTCTCTCCGCAGACTGGATGGTCTCTCTCGCTTCTTGAATGTGTGCTTCGGCGGTCGTCTTTTGCCCCCTGCGAGATAGATATTCGCAGGCGTGTCAGAGCGAGTGGGGGAACACGTAAACGTACTGCCATGTTTCGCGCCGCCGTTCTGCGCCGTTTCGCAACGTCTCTGCGACTTGTACCATGTTCTGAAGTTTTTCGATGCGTTCTTGTGCCAAGCTGATTTCGAACGTAAGGTCTGTCGCAAGCTGAGAGGAAGTAAGGAAGGAAACGTGTCAACGCGTCGACGAACGGCGAAAGGGCTATGGGAACGTGAGCAGGCCGACGTACCTCGCTAAACATCCGTGTCAGGTTCCTCGCTTTTTCGCTCAACGATAGAAAGTGAGCGAACACGACTTGGCTTTGTGATTTACACGCGTTTACTAGCGGTATGCAAGCTTGGATCGTCCCAAAGGCCAACGTGGGATCGCGATAGGTGAGCAAGCCAGACGCGTTCGTATCTCGATTTTGCGTAACTCGGTGGAGCGATTCGATACGGCGAACGAGCACCAGCAAGGTATCCATCGCAGGGGCGGCATCCTGCGTCAGGAGTACCTCGCTCTCGGATTGTAACGTGATCAAGGTCTGTTCAAGAGACGAACACCGGGCGGCTGCATCTTCAATGTCTTGTTGCATCATGGCGGCTTGTGAGACGAGCGCGCTAATCTGGGGCTGAATAATAGAAAGGGTGAGCCTGTACTTCGTGCTGGCGCATTGAACGACATACGTCTTCCGGTTCGGGCTGAGGCCCTACGGCTGACAAGGAATGAGAATCGCTCGAAGCAACATCGACTTCTAGAAAGGGAGTACTCGCGTTGTAGTAGGTGCTGATGGGACTGTAAAAGTTGTGAAACTAAACGAGCAAATTCTGGCCCGAACATGGCGTGATCAAGCAAGGTGTGGTAGGTTTGTCAATGACGGCCTGTTAAGGACTCGAGGGTGGGCCAATGTGCGAAGATAATGTGGGATCGATGGTTGGATTAAGTAGGCCAGGAGGTTCGAAGACTCGGTGGCGGATGGTGGAGACACATTCAGGAAGCGCCAAGGTGATGCAGGCCGCAAATGCCTATAACCCAGCCGTGCGAGAACACTACGCCTACCAACCTCATGGTGATTATCACAGGAAGTGATATCGCGTCGGTCACAGCTCAATGGGCGCAACTTGCCAGACTGACGGAACTCGAACAGGATAACACTACCCTTATCGTCACCTAGCATGAATTAAGAAAACACGATGCTGCAATAGAAGGTTAGCATACATGAGGAAAGGGTCTTTGATACCCATGCAATTTGAATCGCTCTGTGATCAGTCACCAAGCCTACAAGGTGACTAGAAATGTTCACCTCTTCCGAGTCACTGAACGCCCTGGTGTTCTGCGGTTCAAGCCAGACTGACGAGAAACCGAGACGAAAGCGTCGGCTTGGTGGCTCCCCATCACGACCGTGGAAGCTTGGTTAGAGTTTGTAACCATGATGGATTCGGTTCGAGGTTAAGCCGGACTCGGAAAGCCGGCTCCGCGTCTTGGTCGGGAAAAGGGCTCTGGTCCATCCTCACAGAAGCGTCTCTGAACTTGTGTTGTCGTCGTGCATAACCTGGGTTATGGCCCTGGTGGAACCCCAACTCTCTGCTACGGCGTTTTCGTGATCCATCAAAAGACTGCCGTCCAAGGTCCTTCATGCAAAGCTCCCCGATCAACTCGTGTCGGACTCGTTGGTCTCTCAGGTGCCTCATGGAAGTCACAGGGGACCCTAGGAAATGGAAGAAGATTCCTTGAGCGCTTCCAGATAGACCTGTACGCCGGAAGGTCAGCTACCAGCCCTTCGTATAAAGCGTTTCGCTGAAAACTTGTCGCCAGCCTCACAGTATACGTTCCAATAAATACATCTCGCCATGTCATCCACTGAGTTGGTCCAAGTTCGCAACGCAGTCTCGCAGATATCCAGAGGCAAAGATGTCAACGAAGACAGTTGGATGGTGTACGTGTACCTCCTTTGCTTGTGCTATATCGTTCCGACTCTTTCTTCTCAGCATGTGGTGCAATACAAACTGGGGAGACCTCCTTCAGCCAGCTCCGCTCTCCATCGCCCTGCTCGGTTCACTCATGGTCATCGCTTCCAGCACGAACGACTTCTGTTCGTCTCTCTCTCTCTCGAGCATCGTCAACGTTCCGCTGACCACCTTTGCGCGTCCTGCAGCGCTCGTCTCCGAGAACAACAAGTCCGTCAAGTTCACCTACGCAAAGTACCCTACCTCGTTCAAGACGTGCCTCCAGCAAATGGTGGGCGATGGCTACACCGCGTTCGAAACGGCATCGCACCAAATGACGCGCATCAACAACGCGTCGGGTCAATTGCCAGACGCCATCAGGAGAGCCGTGACGATCATCATACAGAACGCGTCCCCCATGGAGATCGAATACCTGCTTCCGACCGCACTCGATTCGGTTTCTGAACTCACCAACATATGCATGTCCGTTTGTTCTTTTATTTTATTTTATTTTA
>JBBPJX010000629.1:0-12812 GCA_038088955.1 Neotropicomus parvogracilis | reverse complement strand
TTTATAGCCAAGAGTGTCTACTATATTTCGTCTCACCAAAGCTAAGCGAAGTTCCCACACTGTTTGGTGGTGTGCTTCAAACACCATTGTAACTGTTAACATGGAAAGGGTTTTTGGAGTCACTGTAGATGCCGCCAACCGGGACACAGCTCCCGAAACTGTAAGGGAATCACCCCCGTAACCATTCGAACCACCAACACGCCTACCCTCGACAAACCTGCCACCAACAACCCAGCTGTCGCCTTAGTCCAAACCCTCGAAACTCAGGGAAAGACCCACGAAGAAATCGTTGCAGTCCTCAATACTGCTTCAGAAGGGATGAAGAAAAGGATTTTTAGAAAGGAAGGATGCTGGAACGTCTCCCCTTCCCACCACTAGACTAGCCTGTGTACTGCTCACTTCGACCAATGACAAAGCCTTGCATCTCTTAGTCGACCTACATACATGGAAAGTCCCAAATCGTATCCACTAAAGCCCTCGTTGATAGTGGGGCCACCGGAAACTTCATCTCCCCAGCACTAGTTGCCGCCCTACAGCTCCCCACAACAGACCTTCCCCGACCCATTCTAGCCTTTAACATAGATGGGACCAAGAACGTTTGCAGAACAATACGAAAGACTACCACAGTACGAATCACATTGGGAGACCACGAGGAAACAATCGACCTCATGATCTTGAATATCGGACACTCGCGCCTCATCCTAGGTGAACCCTGGCTTAGACAATGGAACCCGGACATCAACTGGAAAAATGGACACGTAAGCATCCCTGACAACGAGTCTCCTCAGAGGGAAATGATGGCGTCTCTTCATGAGTACCCCTCCAATGAAGAGGAGCTCGCCCAGGTACACCTACTTCGACTCCTGGAACTGGATGCCGACACTCAGATCGAGAAAGACCTTGAAGAAAGAGAACAATGGCTCCGAGGACATCAAGCAGCCACGACCACCCTCTCCACCGAAATCGCACAACAGACGGAAGCCAAGGAAGTCCTCATCCCTGATTGGTGTCAGGACTTCGCAGACGTCTTCTCTGAAACCCTACACGACCAATTGCTCCCTCATCGCCTGTTTGACCATACCATCGAACTCAAGGATGGGTTCGTCCCTAAGATCGCCAAAGTCTACCCCTTAAACCCAGCAGAACTACAGGCCTGCCAAGACTTCATCAAGGAATACCTCGCCACCGGACGCATCGTACCCTCTAAGTCACCCCAGGCTACCCCTTTCTTCTTTGTACCCAAGAAGGACAGAAAGTTACGACCCTGCCAGGACTACTGGTACCTTAACAGCTTCACCATTCACAATGCCTACCCGCTACCCCTGATATCTGACCTCATCAATGACATGAAGGACTCCAAGTATTTCACAAAGTTCGACATCCGATGGGGGTATAACAACATCCAAATCAAGGAGGAGGACCAATGGAAAGGAGCTTTCATCACCCCCCTCGGCCTTTACGAACCCACCATAATGTTCTTTGGATTTTGCAATGGACCAGCTACATTCCAGGCCTTCATGAACTACTCCTTCGCAGACATGATCGCCGAACGATGGCTCAAGATCTACATGGATGACATCGGTATTCACTCCCCAGAACTACAGCTCCATCACGACAGAACTCGATGCATACTCCAACGACTGAGAGAACTCAAACTCTTGCTCAAGCTTGCCAAATGCCTTTTTGACGTAGTTACATAAGATGGATTTCCTTGGCATGATCATCGGAGAAGGACAAATAGCCATGGACCCAGCCAAACTCTCTACCATCAGAGATTGGAAACCCCCGACCTCAATCAAAGGAGTCTGCTCATTCCTCGGCTTCTGCAACTTCTATTGGAAATTCATCTCCAACTACTCACACCTTGTAGCCCTCCTCACCGCACTCACTTGAAAGGACTCACCCTAGGAATGGAAAGGGTCCCAGGAAACCACCTTCTCCCAGCTCAAGGAAATCTTTGCCTCCGCCCCCGTCCTTCAAATCCCTGACGTATCCCGACCCTTCACCCTCATGACGGACGCCTCCCTGGTTGCTATTGGCACCATCCTCATGCAAGCAGACACCAACAGGGACCTTCATCCCTGCACTTACCTCTCAAAAACCCTTGGGTCGGCAGAACAAAACTACGACATCTACGATAGGGAACTACTCGCAGTCATCACAGCCCTGGACGAATGGAGACACTTCCTTCGAGGCACGAATCACCCAGTTGCCATAATAACCGACCATAAAAACCTTTCCTACATCCGAGACCCTCGCAACCTTTCTAGATGACAAGCACGCTGGAGCATTTTCCTCCAGGACTTCGACATCATGTGGTGTGTAAAACCAGGAACCCAGCTCACCCCAGCCGATGCGCTCTTGCGCAAGGACCACATAGACACGACGGATGATAATCAGGAAACAAGCATCCTACCCGAACATCACCTCATTTGTGCCTTAGATCAGTCCCTAGCTCGCTACATCCGCAACTCCACCCCCCAAGACCCATTCGTCATCTCCACCCTTGCTGCTTTAGATGCAAGGAGACCCCCATTCACTCGCTCTTCCCTCGCTGATTGGCAGTATAAGGATGGTCGCCTCTACTTCCAATGCTGACTGTACATCCCAGAGTCTTCCCGCCATAACCTCATCGCCTTCATACACAATTCCCCAGTCAGGGGACATGACGGAATCACCCGCACACAAACTGCTTTGGCCAAGGACTACTGGTGGCCGGGTATGAACACCTTCATTCACAGATTCGTCCTCGGATGTGCCACTTGCCAACAACACAAGTCGAACACCCATCCCACTGTACTGCCACTACAACCTATACCGTCTTCAGCCACATGCCCCTTCCAACACATCTCCACCAATCTGATTACTGATCTACTGGAGTCTGAAGGCAACACAGCTATTCTGGTCATGGTCGACCATGGGCTAACAAAGGGGGTAATTTTCATCCCTTGCTCAACCAACATCTTGGCTGAAGGGGTAGCGAAGCTCTTTTTTCAACAGGTGTTCTCCCGATACGGCCTCCATGACTCGGTCATCTCTGACAGAGGACTCCAGTTCGCATCTGCCTTTTCGAGAGAATTGGCGAGACTCCTACACTACGACATCAAACTCTCCACGGCCTACCACCCCCAGACTGACAGACAAACCAAATGGGTCAATCAAGAACTGGAAATGTATCTGCGCATCTTCTGCAATGGACAGCCCTCCTCCTGGGCGACCATCATCCCCTGGACTGAGTTTCATCATAATTCCGCAGTCCACTTGGTCACTAAGCAATCCCCGTTTAGCCTAATCTTAGGCTATGAACCCCGATCCTTCCCATCACTAGGAAAAACATTTGTACCTGCCCTCTCCAACCGCCTCCAACTCCTCGAACAAGGTCGCAAGGATGCCCTGACAGCCCACGATAAGGCCAGAGCAGTTATGAAACAACGGGTCGTCAGTAAGTTCTCCCCATGGAAGGTGGGAGACAAAGTATGGCTCGACAACAAGAACCTCCACCTTTGTTACCCCACCAGAAAGCTCTCACCCAAAAGGAAAGGACCCTTTGAAATCACACAGGTGCTATGTATCCCCCATCACATATTGACTAAAACTGCCTCCCACTTGGCAGATCCATGATGTCTTCCATGCCGCCCTGCTCTCCCCCTATAGAGAAACTGCTGAACACGAACCAAACTTCCCGAGACCTCCACTGGAACTGAGTGGATCTGATGAAGAATATGAGGTCCATCAAATTCTAAGCCACCGAGGCTCTGCAGTGCAATGGCAGTACCTGATTTCATGGATAGGCTATCCTTCGTCAGAGAACACCTGGGAACCCGCCTCCAATCTGACCAATGCCACTGCCTTCCTCATCTCCTACAAAGCCTTGCACCAACTACTGTAAGAGGACCCATGCACCTGGCCGCCCTACTTTGCATTTCCATCCTATTTGGGTCCGCTCTCCTTGTCCAACTCACCGCCTACCTTACCCTTCGATACCTTCAATACGGTCATTCACGTTCTCAGGGACCTGACGGTGCCTCTGCGTGAGTGCCCCCCCCGGGAGAACCCCATTCCATCCACCCTCGCCTATGATCAATCACCTATTTTGCTCATTCTCTGACCCCGCCTTCCAATATTACGCCTTCCAGCCAAAAGCCCCGGGACACACCACCTGGATCTGAGAACACGCAGCCCAACACCACTGCTTCTGCCACCTCGACTACTGCCCATTCCACACGTAGCCTCTATGTCGGACTCCTCCTCCCCACCGACGAGCTCCCCTCATTTTCTCTTTTCTATAGAACTAGAACGTCTCCCAACCCTCCAGTCACGACTCTTAATAACTACTATTCTCACATCCCCACATATACTTCTCACAGTTGAACAAACCCCCACGTACAACTCTGACATCACCCTCGTGGGCCTAGTTAAGCTCTACCATCGTATCTCGTTCACCACTCTACTACACGACACATTCTTACCCCCTGACATCTCTGACATTTACTCTCACACCTTACACTCAGTCATCAAACCTCTTTGCCCCACTACCATTGACCTTATCATCACTCACGGGTTCGGTAATCATTTGTGAGCAGTACGAGACCCAGAAATGCACTGAACCATGCGATCCATTCTTGCCTCCCTCTCTCAAGACGAACGCGATCACTACTACGAGCTTAATCTTCGCCTTGGGCCTGCCTTCCAAACTCCATCTCCAGTCCCTCTCCCATTAGCCCTCCGCATCTCTGACCAGTCGTCCCAGTCGTCCTCTCCCCTTGACTCCCCAACCATGGAGGAGCTCCCACCCTCACCGACTACCAGCCCCCTCCGATTTCGATCATCGGATGGACTTAGGGTGGTCCTCTCCTCTCCCACTTGGGTCCTGCCCCATGCACCTATACAGGCTTCAAATGACTACCTGGCATCCCACGTTTGCTATCAATGTCAACATCCAGGTCACCTACAAATCTACTGTGCAGAATATAGATGCCCCATCTGCCATGAAGCCACGCCAGGTCACCCTCAATATCTGTGCCTTCACATCCAATGCAATGTTTGCCACCACTTCAGACATACTCACCTATTCTGCCCCACCGTCCATTGTATTCACTGCGAAACCACCCTTCACTCCACAGTTGAGTGTCCACACCATCCTGCTTGACTTAGACGAACTCCTGGGACCCGTGACGGGAACAAGACTAGACCAACTGTTGGACGAATGGAAGGTAGTCGAGTCAGGGACTCGACTGTAAGAAGGGGGTAATGTTATGATTCTTGCGCTATCTTCTTTTCTTTTTCTCTTCTCTTTGCGATACGAGGGAGGTACTATTCACGCCTTACTCCTCCTAGACATAGATGGGTATGCTCTGGTTCTTCTTCCGACTTCTGATTCTACCCAGAGCGCCCCCTAGGCCTTACGCCTACCCATTGATCTGCCCCATCCTATTCCCATCCCAGTCTCTCATTCCACTTGCTAGGATCAACGGTTTCCATCACCATTTGATACATCTTTACCCCAGACCTATGCGTTACTACCATCACTAACCAGTGCTCATTGCCTCCTGGTCCATACTCTCCTATGTCACTGTATTTAAGAAGCTTTGTATTCGTCAATCAAGCCTTAAGCTTGATCTTGAATTCTATCTCGGTTCTTGAACCGGCTTCACCTCTTGTCCCTTTGCTCCCCTCCGTCCCTCAAGGTTTCGCCCTTGTAGTTTCCCTGGTCCGTTACCCCGGACCTGATCCCCTTCGACTTCTACCACCTAGGGAACAAAGTAGGTGCCTCCTCATGAGTGCCCCCCCTGGGTTGCCCTCACTCCATCGGCCGCCTCAAGACCGAGTGTAACAAAGATCAAGCTTCTCCCCTTTGGGAACGTATCAACATTTGCCCAATATTTCCTTCTACAGAAGTCCCCACCTCTGACGGAGAAATCCTAGTCCTTCGCCCCCATCCTCAGAAGAAGAGGAAGTAACCACTAGTGAAGCTAGCTCCTCCATCGCACCCACCCGACCCTCGACCCCAGTAAATCCAATGGCATCCACCAAGGCTGAAATAAAGATTTCACCACCCTTCGACTATGATGGAGACACTGATCTTGCCGAAGACTGGCTCTCTCTTGTCACCGTATACCTCATGCTCAACAAACACATCTATGACACAGATGAACGACAGGTCATCTTCGCGCTCTCTCGCATGCAACTCAACCACGCCCTTATGTAAATGGGCCACTACCTACCGAAAGGCCACCACCCTTGCTGCCAAAGACTTTGGGAAATGGGTCGACTTCGAGAAAGAGTTCCGCACCTCATTCTGCCATACCCTTAGCAAGGAAAAGGCAGTAATCGTCCTCAACACACTCACCATGGAAACCGCTGGAAGCCTCACCAAGTACATCTCCCGATTCAGAACTGCTGCAGCAGACAGTGGCATCAAGGACTGTTACGCTCGGTCTCAAGGCATCCGATGGAGTGAGGGCAACCTAGGGGGGGCACTCACGAAGAGGCACCTACTTTGTTCCCTAAGTGGTAGAAGTCGAAGGGGCGAGTCTGGTCAAGCAAGACGGACAGGGACAGGGCTGAACCTGGGGAGGAACGAGGGGATGAGGGACGAAGGGGTGAAGCCTCAAGAATTGAGATAGAATTCAAGATCAAGCTTAAGGCTTGAGTAACTAGTACAGGGCTTCTTAAATACCATGGCGTATGGAGCACGGACCAGGAGGCGATGAGCACTGGTCAAAGATGGTAACGAAGTACAGGAAAAGATGTATCAAAGAATGATGGAAATCATAGACCCTGGCAAGTGGATAGGAGACCGGGATGGGAATGGGAGGAGGTCGGGTCAACAGATAGGCGCGAAGCCTATGGGGCGCTTTGGGCGGAATCAGAAGATGGGAGAAGAACCAGAGCATACCCGTCTATGTCTAGAAGAAGTAAGGCGTGAATGGCACCTCCCTCATAGTACAAGGAGATGAGAAATAAAAGAGATGATAGCACAAATACATATTGTAACATTACCCCCTTCATACAATTGAGTCCCTGACTCGATTACCTTCCATCGGTCCAGCAGTTGGTCTAGTCTTGTCCCCGTTACGGATCCCAGAGGTTCGTCCAGATCAAAGAGGATGGTGTGGACACTCAATTGTGGAGTGAAGGGTGGTCTCACAGTGAATACAACGGATGGTGGGGCAGAACAGCTGAGTGTGTCCGAAGTGGTGGCAAACGTCACATTGGGTGCAAAGGCACAGATACTGAGGGTGTCCCGGTGCTGCTTCGTGGCAGATGGGACATCTGTATTCCGAGCAATTGACTCGAAGGTGACCTGGATTTTGACACTGATAGCAGACGTGGGAGGAAAGGTAGTCAGCCGAAGCCTGTATAGGTGCATGGGGGAGAACCCGAGTAGGAGAGGAGAGAACCACCCTAAGTCTGTCCGATGATCAAAATCAAAGAGGATTGTTAGAAGGCGATGGGAGTTCTTCCACAATTGGAGAGTCAATGGGAGAGGACGACACAGATGTGGGACTGGAGATTTGTAACGCAAGGGGGAGAGGAGCTGGAGATGGGGTTTGGAAGGCGGGTCCGAGGCGTAGGTTAAGCTCGTAGTAATGGTCTCATTCATCCCATGAGAGAGACGTGAGGATGGATCGCATGGCTCAGTGCATTTCGGGGTCTCGTACTGCACGTAGGTGGTTACCGAACCCCTGGGTGATAATAAGGTTAACGATGCTAGGGCGAAGGGGTTCTATGGCAGAGCGCATGGTGCGAGAATAGATGTCAGAGACGTCCGGGGGTAGAAATGTGTCGTGTAATAAAATGGCAAGGGAGATGCGATGATAGAGCTTGACCAGGCCTACGAGAGTGGCATCAGAGTTGTACGCGGGGGTTTGTTCGACTGCGAGAAGTAGATGTGGGGACGTGAGAATGGTAGTTACTAATAACTGTGCCTGGAGGGTTGGGAGACATTCTAGTTCTATAGAAAAGAGGGAACGAGGGGAGCTCGTTGGTGGGGAGGAGGAGTCCGACATAGAGACTACGTGTGGAACGGGCAGTAGGGGAGGCGGCAGAAACAGCAGTGTTGGGCTGCGTATTCTCGAATCCAGGTGGAATGCCCAGGGGCGTTTGGGAGGAAGACGTGATATCGGAATGTGGGGTCAGAGAATGAGCAGAATAGACGATTGATCATGCGCGAGGGGGGAAGGGATGGGGTTCTCTTGGGGGGGGCACTCACACGGAGGCGCCGTCAAGTCCCCGAGAACGTGAATGGGTGATCTGGAGGTAGCGGAGCAAAAGGTAGGCAGTGAGCTGGATCAAAAGGGCGAAACCGAACAGGATGGAAATACAGAGCAGGGCCGCAAGGTGCATGGGTTTTCTATGTTAGTTGATGTCTTACTTTATAAGAATCGAGGAGGGCTGTGGCATTCGTCAGATTGGAGGCGGGTTCCCAAGTGTTTTCTGAGGATGGATAGCCCTTCCAGGCGATCAGATACTGTCGTTGTGCTGCAGAGCCTCGGTGGCTCAGGATCTGATGGACCTCGTATTCCTCCTCTGATCTGATCAGCTCAGGCGGTGGTCTAGGGTAATTAGGTCCATGTTCAGCAGTTTCTCTGTATGGGGAAAGCAGGGCAGCGTGAAACACATCATGAATCTGCCAAGTGGGAGGCAGTTTCAGTCAATACGTGATGGGAGATAGCACCTGTGTGATCTCAAAGGGTCCTTCTCTTTTGGATGCTAGCTTCCTTGTGGGGTAGCGGAGGTGGAGGTTCTTATTGTCGAGCCAGACCCTATCTCCCACCTTCCACGGGGAGAACCTACTGACGACCCGTTGCTTCATAATAGTTCTGGCCTTGTTGTGGGCAGTTAGGGCGTCCTTGCGGCCTTGT
The DNA here is from genome assembly GCA_038088955.1 of Neotropicomus parvogracilis. NCBI lineage: Eukaryota > Fungi > Basidiomycota > Agaricomycetes > Boletales > Boletaceae > Neotropicomus > Neotropicomus parvogracilis. The sequence goes on along the minus strand of JBBPJX010000629.1, from coordinate 3,945 downwards.
TCGAGGAGTTGGAGGCGATCGGAGAGGGCAGGAACAAATGTCTTTCCTAGTGATGGGAATGATCGGGGTTCATAGCCTAAGATCAAACTGAATGGGGATTGCTTAGTGACTGAGTGGACTGCGGAATTATGATGGAACTCAGCCCAGGGGATGATGGTCGCCCAGGAGGAAGGCTGTCCATCACAGAAAATGCGCAGATACGTTTCCAGTTCTTGATTGACCTGTTTGGTTTGTCCATTGGTCTGGGGGTGGTAGGCTGTGGAAAGTTTGATGTTGTAGTGTAGGAGTCTTGCCAACTCTCTTGAAAAGGCGGAAGTGAACTGAGGTCCTCTATCAGAGATGACTGAGTCATGGAGCCCGTATCGGGGAAAGACCTGTTGGAAAAAGAGCTTCGCTACCCCTTCGGCCGAGATGTTGGTTGAGCAAGGGATGAAAATTACCCCCTTCGTTAGCCCATGGTCGACCACGACCAGAATAGCTGTGTTTCCCTCGGACTCAGGTAGGTTGGTAATCAGATCGGTAGAAATATGCTGGAAGGGACATGTGGCGAAAGACGGTATACATAGGTTGTAGTGGTGGTACAGTGGGATGGGTGTTCGACTTATGTTGCTGGCAAGTCGCACATCCGAGGATGAATCTACGAATGAAGGTGTTCATACCCGGCCACCAATAGTCCTTTGCCAAGGCAGTTTGTGTGCGGGTAATTCTGTCGTGTCCCCCAACTGGGGAGTTGTGTATAGAGGCGACGAGGTTATGGCGGGAAGACTCTGGGATGTACAGTCGGTGTTGGAAGTAGAGACAGCCGTCTTCATACTTCCAGTCTGAGAGGGATGAGCGAGTGAACGGGGGTCTGTTTGCATCGAGCGCGGCGAGGGCAGAGAGGACAAATGGGTCTTGGTCAGTGGAGTCATGGATATAGCGGGCGAGGGATTGGTCCAGAGCACGGATCATATGATGTTCGGGTAGGATACTTGTTTCTTGATTGTCATCCGTCATGTCTACATGGTCCTTACGCGAGAGCGCATCAGCCGGGGCAAGTTGTGTTCCTAGTTTTACACACCATATGAGGTCGAAGTCCTGGAGGAAAATGCTCCAGCGTGCTTGTCGTCTCGAAAGGTTGCGAGGGTCTCGGATGTAGGAAAGGTTCTTGTGGTCGGTTATTACGGTCACTGGATGGCTTGTGCCTCGAAGGAAGTGTCGCCATTCATCCAAGGCTGTGATGACTGCAAGTAGTTCTCTATCGTAGATGTCGTAGTTTCGTTCCGCCAACCCAAGGGTTTTTGAGAGGTAAGCGCAGGGGTGAAAATCCCCATTGGTGTCTGCCTGCATGAGGATGGTGCCAATAGCGACCAGAGAGGCGTCCGTCATGAGTGTAAAGGGTCGAGATACATCAGGGATTCGAAGGACGGGGGCTGAGGCAAAGATTTCCTTGAGCTGGGAGAAAGCAGTGTCCTGGGGGTCCTTCCATTCCCAAGGTGAGTTCTTCTGAGTGAGTGTGGTGAGGGGGACCACGAGGTGTGAGTAGTTGGGGATGAATTTCCAATAGAAATTACAGAAACCAAGGAATGAGCGAACGCCCTTGACTGAAGTCAGGGGTTTCCAATCTTTGATGGCCGAGAGTTTGGCTGGGTCCATAGCTATTCGTCCTTCTCTGATGATCATGCCCAGGAAGTCCATCTTAGTTACGTCAAAGAGACACTTGGCAAGTTTGAGTGAGAGCTTAAGTTCTCTCAATCGTTGGAGGACGCGTCAGGTTCTATCATGGTGGAGTTGGAGTTCAGGGGAGTGTATGCCAATGTCGTCCATGTAGATTTTGAGCCATTGTTCTGCGATCATGTCTGCGAAGGAATAGTTCATGAAGGCCTGGAATGTGGCTGGTCCATTGCAGAATCCAAAGAACATTACAGTGGATTCGTAGAGGCCGAGGGGGGTGACGAAAGCTCCTTTCCATTGGTCTTCCTCCTTGATTCGAATGTTGTTGTATCCCCACCAGATGTCGAACTTCGTGAAATATTTGGAATCCTTCATGTCATTGATGAGGTCAGGTATCAGGGGTAGCGGGTAGGCGTTGCGAACGGTGAAGCTGTTAAGATACCGGTAGTCCTGGCAAGGTCGTAACTTCCCGTCCTTCTTGGGTACAAAGAAGAAAGGGGCAGCTTGGAGTGACTTAGAGGGTACGATGCGTCCGGTGGCGAGGTGTTCCTTGACGAAATCTTGGCAGGCCTGTAGTTCTGCTGGGTTTAGGGGGTAAACCTTGGCGATCTTAGGGACAAACCCATCCTTGAGTTCAATGGTATGGTCAAATGGGTGATGAGGAGGCAATTGGTTGTGCAGAGTTTCCGAGAAGATGTCTGAGAAGTCCTGACACCAGTCGGGGATGAGAGTTTCCTTGGCCTCTGTTTGTTGTGCGATTTCTGTGGAGAAGGTGGTTGCGGCTGTTAGATGTCCTTGGAGCCATTGTTCCCTTTCCTCGAGGTTCTTCTTGATCTGAGTGTCGGCATCCAGTTCCAGGAGTCGGAGTAGGTGTGCCTGGGCGAACTCCTCTTCATTGGGGGGGTACTCACGAAGAGACTCCGTCATTTCCCTCTGAGGAGGTTCGTTATCGGGGATGCTTATGTGTCCGCTTTTCCAGTTGATGTCCGGGTTCCATTGTCTAAGCCAGGGTTCGCCTAGGATGAGGCGCGAGTGTCTGATATTCAAGATCATGAGGTCAATTGTTTCCTCATGGTCTCCTGATGTGATTCGTACAGTGGTCGTCTTTCGTATTGTTCCATGAACGTTCTTGGTCCCGTCTACGTTAAAGGCTAGAATGGGTCGGGGAAGATCCATCGTGGGGAGCTGTAGGGCAGTGACTAGTGTTGGGGAGATGAAGTTTCCTGTGGCCCTGCTATCGACAAGGGCTTTGGTGGGTACAATTTGGGACTTTCCATGTAGGTCAACCGAAAGGTGTAAGGCCTTGTCATTGGTCGAGGTGAGCAGTACACGGGCTAGTCTAGTGATAGGAAGGGGAGACGTTCCAACATCCTTCCTGATTAAAAATCCTTCTCCTCCTCCTTTCCGAAGCAAGTATTAAGGACCGCGATGATTTCGTCATGGATCTTTCCCTGGGTTTCAAGGGAACGGACTAGAGTGATGGCTGGGTTGTCGTTGATGGGTTTGTTGGAGGTAGATGTGTTGGTGGTTCGAATGGTTATGGGAGTGATTCCCTTGCAGTTCTGGGAGCTGTGTCCCGGTCGTCGGCATTTAAAGCAAAGTCCCTCCTTGATGCAGCGGGCTTTCTCTTGGGGAGTTAACTTAGTGAGGGGTCTGATGGCCACTGTGTCTATGTCCATGGTGTCGGGGTCTTGAGGGCGAGGTCTGGCTGATGGGGAGGATTTCTTGTCGATCTTCTCAGTCTTTCCCATGGCTAGCTTCCACTGGGTGTCGATGAGCTGAGTCTTGGAGTACCATTCGTCAATGGTGGTCGGTGGTTTTTCTAGGGTCATGACCTTGATGTGAAGGGAGGCTACTAATCCTTGTTTAAAGAAGGATTCGAGAGCGGTGAAGTCTTTGATGCCGCTACTGTATCTGCTGCCGCAGTTTGGAATCGAGAGATGTACTTGGTGAGGCTTCCAGCAGTTTCCATGGTGAGTGTGTTGAGGATGATTACTGCTTTTCCCTTGCTAAGTGTGTGGCAGAACGAGGTGTGAAACTCCTTCTCAAAGTCGGTCCATTTTCCAAAGTCTTTGGCAGTGAGGGCAGCCTTTCGGTAGGCCGTGGCCCATTTGAGGGCGTGGTTGAGTTACATGCGAGATAGTGCAAAAATGACCTGTCGTTCGTCAGTGTCATAGATGTGTTTATTGAGCATGAGATATACGGTGACTAGGGAGAGCCAGTCTTCAGCGAGATCAATATCGCCGTCATAGTCAAAGGGAGGTGAGATCTTTATCTCGGCTTTGGTGGAGG
>JBBPJX010000628.1:0-12895 GCA_038088955.1 Neotropicomus parvogracilis | reverse complement strand
CAAAATCATTCGGTGCAGCTGGAGGTTATATTGCGGGTCCCAAACACCTCATCGACGTTCTTCGTGTCCGTGGGCATACTGGCGCATACGCGGAAGCAATGTCGCCACCGGTTCTTACCCAGATTGTCTCTAGCATGGCCAGTATTATGGGTGTTGCCCCACCCCCCATGTCATCGAAAGCTGTCCTGGCGCTGTCGCCATCGAGTTCCGTTTCTACACTCAAGGCAGAAGACGATATTCATCCAGGAATGGCACCTGCTTCGGCGATCCCTTCGTGGATATCGCTTCCCCCTGCTCTCGCAGACGGGTCGGAGGCTCGCATGCGCATCCGCCGCCTGGCTTTCAACTCGCGATATCTTCACATGGGTCTCAAGAAGCTTGGCTTCATCACTTACGGCCACCCTTTCTCGCCCATCGTTCCCTTGCTAGTCTACAACCCTGCTAAAATGGGCATCTTCGCTCGGATGATGCGCACTCGGCAAACTCCGATAGTCGTCGTCGTCGTCGCATACCCCGCCACACCGCTCGTTACCTCTCGAGTGCGGTTCTGTGTCAGTGCAGCTCACACCAAAGAAGACATTGACACGATTCTCGAGGCGTGCGATGAGCTTGGTGATATCCTTGATCTCAAACATGGGCACTGCGAGAGATGGCCGCTGGAGCAGATCAAGAAGCGAAGCGTAGAGCTTGTTAATTCTCTCTGATCTATGGCATTCCTTGCCCACTTTGTCCCTTCGTTTGAGTCACGTCACATCCCACTTGTTGGAGCGGTCGCGCTTTCTAGAGAGCATTCTTGGATACATACTCTCTTCCCCCTTTTAAGTACTTTCGCTGCACATAATTTATGTATCTTATCAGAGATGCTTTGCAAACAGATGGCGGTGTTGAATGGGATACCCTAGATTGGCTTACAATGCTATTGTTTTCGACATTTCCAACTTTCAAGACGGGGACACCTTTCAACAGATAGCCCAAGTGACTTGATAGCATAACCTAAAATGAGTACGGCCACTAGGTCATCATTTACCTTGCCTGATTTGCGGGGGCTAACGCCGGCGAACGATCAAACCTCTAAACGTCAAAAAGTGCCAACACGACGATCTCGTTCAGTACATGTCCGTTTCAGGTCAGTCCTCCGGTCTCATCCGCTACTGATTTTCGGGGATAAGTACTGTACATATAAGGGGAGACGGGACGTTGCTGTGCTCGCCACTGGCAGGCGCAGCGGCACGATTCTACGTATTCCGCTGTTCTCGAACGCCCGTGCGTTTGATCCCTGGCGATGTCTCTCGTTTCGAATCGACAGACGCGGCGCGCATTTCGCCGTCGAAATTAATTTTGCGACGTGCGGTCGTTCGTCCTGGACTGGATATGCACGTAGGCTGCCCGTCGTTTTGCGGCGACGACTGGTTCGCTTCTGTGATTCGGTCAGTGGTTTGCACCAGTGCTAACCACCGGTAAACATGAGGACCAAAAGTCGGTCCTGGGACCGCAAGAACCGCAAGAACCATGAGAACATTGCCCATTTTTGCGCAAGTGACTCACAGCATTTTCGCCTCTGGCCAATCATCATCTTCCTGAGGCTACCTCGTTTGGAAATGTAACGATATCCCAACGACAAGGGTCACGGGTCCTACCGGCTAACAGTTTCACTGAAGCGTCAGGTTGGTTCCGTGTGACCGGACATGCAGTTTCGCTGGGACGCGGACCTTTGTCGCTGATCGCGCATGTTGGGTCGTCCGAGGACGTCTGGCGATCGAGCCTCTCTCAGTAGTAGAGAGGCTTGGCCTTGGTGGTGGTCGTGGTGTCGCGTTTCGTCGAACCCTTTTGATGGCAGCGACCTACATAGCACAGAGACGGCATGTCGAGCGCCAAGAGTTCTTCGTCGTTCGTTGACTGGCGCCTTCGCTTCGCCGACGGAGGCACAGACGGTTGGTCCGAGTCGAAAGGCGCGACGTTCGAGTTCACGGGGTGATGGTGAGTGGTGGTTGGCCATATGGCGTATATAGCGCCTCGCAACTTAAGTATGATTCGTTGCTGATGCACCCCGACGTAGCTGGGGACGTGGAAACAACCGAACCAATGGTACGCTAGATCTATCTCGATCAACGGTGTCGGTACTATAGCTAGGCTCTTCGCACCTCTGTATTTTCGGATCCGTCTTGATGCTTTTGATACGACCAAGTATAAATGACCTTTTCGGAAGGTCACTCGTTTACATCTGTCAATGTTTTACTCAGTAAAGGGAGGTTGATGCTTTGCAATGGCCAGGTCGCTTTCAGTCAGTGGTGCACGGGGCAAAGTTCTCGCTGTGTGAATCCGTCATGCACGCCAGCTTGGTAACAGTAAAATTGTGCACCACTTACTTTATCATATTTTACCGCAAGTTGTCCAATATTTCAACAAACGGATTTTGAGTGTCGGAAAGTGTGAGTTGGAAGTCCCCGGAAGAGCGTAGGCACGGTGCAGCAATTAGTGTTGTTGGCTCTCATTCGCTCGAACTCCTCAGTCCGTTGTATCGCATGCGACTGAGTTCCTACTAGGTGTCGCGTGCCGATCCTGATCCCACTCGTTTTCTCTCATAAACAAAAATTGTGCTGCGAGCATCTCTTGGTTACCCATCCAAGAAATCCGGCAGGAAGACCACCCGCAAAAATAATCACATTGAGGACATCTCCGCGACTGGCGGTGACTGGGACATAAAGGACTTGCTTTCTTCAGGAGGGATTGCACCTTGGATATACTACTTAGGCTGCCATCACTGACAGTGGTTGTTTGTGGATAGATGAAATGTGATGCTCTGAACAGTTTTGCCAAGCTTTGCCGCTCTGCTTTCTTGCCGGCAGACTCCGACCCTAAATAATTCTGCCCCCAACACTACGTCGGCGCTGGCAACTACCTCTAGATGCTCTCACCGCACCAAGGTCCGGGATGCCTACCGGCTCGGTATCCATGTCTTTTCTTCGCCCTCGTCTTGTAACCATATGCTTCGCGTTAACGTGAAATAATCCGCAAAATGTGCAGCTATACCGGCAAGGGTCCTCACGTTTTCCTACATTTATTATCAGAGGTAATAAGCTGTGGACATTGGCGGCGACGGGAGAAACTGATACACATAGAACAGGCCGGAGGTCCTTCCCCACGCTTTATAGTAGCGCTCTTACAGCACCAAAGCGTCCCGCAAAGCCACTCTCGTTTTTGCACGGCGATACGTCCTTGATCTCGTCTTTTTTTCGACTTTCGGCGGAGGTTATGGACGGGGCTGCGGCCGTTGTCGGGCTAGTTGAAGCCGCGACGCACGTTACCACAGCCCTCGGTCGATGCGTGGCCTGCCTCAGAGAAGCAGGATCACCCCATGCAAAGACGCTCGATCAGATTCGATGTGGGTCTTGCTGGATCATTGCGTCTTCACTAGTTTACACCGGATTTAAGCACCAGTACCAATCAAGCCCCTCCGCCCTTCTCACACGGCATAAGGACGGTGACGACGCAGTGACGCCATCGCACAACGACCACGAGGTGTGCGGCAGACGCTATCGCAAGACGACGACGGCGACATCGCACGCATGGTCAGTGCCAAGGTGGGACGACGCCGACGACACGACGACGAGGTCCAGCCACGCGACAATGGAGGAGCCCCAACCGCACGGCGACGAGGACGCGTCCATGGCCAATGCCACCGCGCTGCGGACAGCGGCGACAGCACAGGGGGTCCAACCGCGCGACGACGACAATGTGTGCGCCTACTTCCGATGGCACGAAGGTGACGGCGACGGCAGTGCTCGGGACCCAACCAGACACCACGACGACAACGCGTGCACGACCATTTCTACGGTGCCACGACAACGATGGTAACGACTGAGGCAAGTACCCGCTCCCGTGTAACGTACCGCACTTGCATACCGATCATCGCATTCCCATTCCACCCAGCATTCCACCCACACACATATATAGCTTCTCTTACAGTGCTCGTGTATCCATCGCCTTTCCCCCCATCTGAACGCTGCATGTTTATCACGCTCTGTCTGCTGCTGAGTGTTCCTCCCTCATGGGCGGTCCCCCGCCCAGGTGAGGGGTATGGCCCTACCCCTTTCATGTTCTTTCACCCTCCGCGATGGCTACCTCTACGCTGGCCATCTCAGCTGGCGCCGACAACCTGGAAGAGCCAAAGAAAAGTACGCGAGAATCGCGAGAATCATCGTATGTTGTCTGCCTCTTACGCTCGACGGGTCCTGGGGACTGACATTATTATACGTCTAGCGAAACATGAGCGAGTGCAAACGGAGCGAAGATCGCAGAGTTGTCATTCCCGTCCGCACGAAAAGCAACCCTTCGCCTGCGAAAGGCAGCCTCGAACCGATACCCTGGACAGTCGCATACCCGCAGCGAAGTGGGGGATGCACTGAACTACGAGCTGGCCGGTGTTGGAGGGGAAGAAACAGGCGTGCAAGTCAAAAAATGTCACTCGTTCGACTACAAGACCGCAACACCAAGCGTTTTCCGTACCAGACCCTGTATCGCGACTCGAGTCGGAAACCAAACTTGCGGCTCAGCCCCATAGCGATCCGGCTACGTTTTGCGCCTACCCACAATCGTCTTCTTCCACGAAGAGGGCTCACTCTGACATCAGAAATGACGATGGCGACAGAGTGAAGCTGCAAAAAAAACGCAGGACCGACAATGGTGTCATCGAAAATGTGGAGTGTTTCACCTTCTATCCCGTTACTGTATATGACCACAAATGCATGGGTATTCTGTTCACTGCCAACTCGATTCGTGGAAGGGGGACGACGGCGTTCTGTGTTGTGGATCTCGAAGGCGACAAGAAACTGCTAGCATTGAAAATGTCGTGGCAAGATCTCGCCCGGGTCGCGGAGCAGGATGCAGTCATGAAACAACTGAAGAATCATGGGAATCATCCTAACCTGATCGTGCCGTTAAAGTACGTCTTTTCCACTTTGCAAAAATGGTGTATTGAGACGTATTAGGATATACAAGATGGAGAAGGACGGCGAGCTGTGCACAGTGACGCTGGGGGTGTGGAGATACAGACTGACTACGTACTCAACTCCCTCATAACCCATACCCCTTCCAGCGGTGCTGGAGGCACAACAACAACTCTACGGGATATGTTTTATAGGGCATAGGTAGTCTATAAGATAGTTCTACAATTTACCCACCAAAACACATGCACGATTTTCAGTCATGCGTGGTGTAGAGGCCTCTGAAGGGGTATCGGTTATGAGGGAGTTGACTGTAACACTCTTACGGCACCAGTTGGAGGCGTCCCACAAAGCCACCCTCGTTTTTGCACAGTGACACGCGCTTGACCTCATCTTTTTTCCGACTTTCGGCGGAGGTTATGGATAGCGCTGCGGCCGTTGTCGGGCTAGTCGAAGCCGCGACGCAAGTTACCACAGCCCTCGGTGGGCCATGCATCGACGGTCGATGCGTGGCCCGCTTCAGAGAAGCAGGGTCACCCCGTGCAAAGACACTCGGTCACCCAATATTTGCTGTAATTCAAAGGATGTACAGGTCCCAGGGGAAATGATGACATGCGAATCAGGCAGACCGCAAACCCTGTTAGAATTAACGCATATATACATGTTGATGAAGATGAACCTTAGAGCGGCAAAATAGACATGCCCGCCTAGTACCGCCCGGATCATTCCTACCCCAGCTCATAGCCATCCATTATTCCATCATCTACGCACGTCGACGTACCTACGTCAACATCATTGACTCGCGCATGGAGACGCGATTGGCACGCGGACATTAACACTTGCACCGCCCGTTCCCCCGCCTGCCATCGCTGGTGTCCCCATTCCGTTCCCTCGCCTGCCCTCGTTTGACCCCCTCTCGCTGCCTACATGTCCACGTCTACAGTCGGGACCTTGATTTCCTTTCCCTGCAGTCGTCCTCTCGCCCACCCCATCGTGAGTGTGTCGAGTCTCGATCACTGGTTGGCAGTCCCATTCCTGACCAGAGGTCGAGGGCGCATCGAATGATAGGTCGTTCAATGAAGACGGTTTCGGCTGCCCGCCACGTCTGCACATCGGAAGAAGGCGATGGTGGTGTGCGTTGGATCAGAAGGGAGGGAAGGATAGGGTGAGTACGTTTATTTCGGTACACAAGCGATTGACAAGTGCTGACACGAAGAGGGACGCAAGCGGGCGTAGTTGTTTCCAAGGCTATGATGGTACACGATAATGCGGACTCCAGTCATACGAGACGTGCCCAAAGGCGTAGCCCTGCAGCCTGATGACACCACTGTGGTTCATCAATGAGCGACTAACTTAAATGCGATACTTGAAATAAAATCCGAGGTTCCCATTTTACATTGCATTTATGTTGGTACCAAACATTGATCTAGCCGTTGTGAGCGTTGGTGCAGTCGATTTGAGTGAGTAGCTTTCACCCTGGTCAGGTTGAAGCGGTTTTCGTGTAGACTCCTTCCGTGACCGCTTTAACCTCTCCTTCGAATCCTAGTTCTAACTTCTATCTCGTCCTCGCGATCATCATCACATCTGTGCGTGTTAGACCCATCAAGTTGGCGATACGGTTCCAGAGGAAATGAACTAGTGCCCAGGACTCTACTGATCTCTTGACGCGACACGGGATATGTTCGAGGCGGCGTAGGCCATCTGAGAGGATCACCTCACACTCTCTGGCGAACATATCCTTCGATGAAATGATTTCTTGATCTTCTGCGTGAGCTCAACATAAACTATGGGTAAGACGGGATCCCACTGGTACTTAGCACCCTGGATCGATTGCGGGAATACATATACCCTTGCGGCGCGAGCATCTGCAAGGCAGAGTTACTGTTTCACGACACTCAAAATTTTGAGAGTTGTGATCTCACAAACGGAGCTTGCTTCCTTTCTTATTTCTTGTCAACCAGGATGGCAGCAAATTCTCGGGTTTGCAGGTTCAAATGAATGATGACGGCATCTTACATCAAACGCAGTGAAGGTGCCTTGATATCAGGACATGACCGCATTGCCCCCCAATGACCAGCCGTTCTCCAACCAGGTCCCAATAAACAGTAACCATGCCATATAATGGATGTGCGGACCAGATTGAGACGAAAACGACTCTTGGACCTCACACCTCTCCATTCTAGTCCTGCAACCGTCCAACATCTCTGTTGCACACCATGTCTACTGACATACCGTCCATTTTGGAGGAAATCCGGATGGCCAACTACTTATCTCGTATGGTCACTCATCTCTTCAGTCGATAATAAAACTTATATGCCAATGTAGTCGCCTTGGTCACCGCTGTTGTGTATGATTACGGTGAGTGGCGCTCCGAGTCTTGTGCATGCCACCTCACACTCATGTCTGAATTCAAATCCTGCTCTTGCCAGCCCTAACCTTCTCAAGAGAGGTATATCATTTCACTCTTGCTGTTTGTTCGTTGACAGTATCTAAAGGTTGACTATGTTTGGGTACGGAAGGAGTAATAATCAACCTGGTCGGTCTGATATCGTACGTTAGTGCCGGTCCTGGACTTGGGTCTCCACGGTGTTTGTCGTGGTATGTATAGAGTTTTTTGTGTGCATGTTCTGAATCAATAATCCTGTAGGTTCGCTATATCGGTCTTTTCAGAGCCATGTAGGTTTATGAGAATGAGAATGTCGGATTGTTCAGCTAACCACAGACTCCATACTAAGCCTTTTAGGCCTTTGTATGTTTTTTTGTTAGACTTCTGTAAGGTGAGGAGCATTCCAACTGATGATGTATATTTACAGGGGGTACCACCTTTCTTCCTGGCCCTGAAAAAGTGAGTTCTTATGTTCTACATCCTGACTGTCATTCACAATGATCTGTGGTAGATGTATACACTCCAATTCTTTGTTGTCAGCTCTATTGTTGACAACTCCATAGGTGTAAGCACATCAATTTGATGTCAGACTTGATGCCAATGTACATATGAATATTCTGAAGGTGAGGTCATCCTTTTAGCAGTTACTTGGGCCTTTCCAGTATTCTTTGCTGCTGCTGATTGTAAGTCAATCTACTTCCTGATTCATCTACTTAAGCTTTTTCTGGAAATTACAGTGATGATGATCATGAGGGTATATGCATTGTGGAATACATCCAAATGGGTCCTCTATATCCTCTTGTTTCTCTTTATCCCCCAGGTTGTGGTTCACTTTGTCTTGAATGGTGTCTACAATAATCCTAGTACACACATTTCGAGTGAGCATTGACATTGTCTACATGCATTGTTGAAATCTCATATGATCCCCTTTGATCATTTCCCAGTCACTGTTGCCCAAATTCTTGACTTTTCTCTTTGCACTGCTACCTTCACCAATACCCCTGCACTAACTCACTTGTATGATACAATCCCACAATTTGTTCTCAGTGTTATTCTGCTGCTCCTTGCTGTCTACCAAACCCTGGTGCAGTCAATCAAGGCATACAAGACAACAAAGTGTTGGCAGTTTAACCGGTACATGGAGCAATTTGCCAGGGATGGTATTCTTTATTTCTTTATGTATGTCCATTGCTGGCTTTTGAATATGCATATGAAAACTAATTACTATCAGGATTACATTCATTGAGGTTCAGAATGTCGTGGCTAGTGATGTCTCCCCTAACGACCAGACCCTGCCATACTTCGTCACGGGCGTCATTTCGTACATAATTCTCACCTCTATGATGCCCCGGTTCATCATCGCTGTGCGCGAGATATATGATCAAGACGCCCGCGGTCGCCACCAGGGCATTGACACTGGATTTGGCGTCTTTTCACGAGGTCTCGCCAGCGAAGATGCGGCCGTGTCTGCGATCGCGTTTGCGGATGGTCCAGTGGGCCGAGGTCAGGAGGAGGATGAGGTGGACAACTCGGACGTGGTTCAACCCGGATCTGTAGGGAATGGTATGACTCAAGTCTGAGTGGACGGGCAGGCATGCGGGAGAGGTTCTGGGAGGGAGCTGGAAACGAATGAGAAAGAGGATGTCGCCGTCGGTGCTTTGAACGGTGATCGGTCCAAGTTGTGTAGTATGCGTTATGCTCGTCTTTGTGTAAAATGTTCTGTTGTACCGGCGCCTAGGTTAATCGTATATAGAAGAGGGAAGCTTTTGATCACCGGACTCCTAACGTGAAGAATATCGGTGAATTGCATGCGTAATGCAACGACGTGAAGAATATTGGTGATTGCCATGCATGTCTGACCGTCGTAGACTCGTAAAGCCATCGACACGATCATTAGCAGGCGCATGGTCATCTATGCGGGACCATTTTGCGAGATCATCGTCATGGTAGCTTCGTATTCACTATACGGTCTTCTCCAAAGCGAACACAGGAAAGAGTCTTGGACGAGCGTCGATGCCTGACTCTGACGTCCTGCACGGTGCTCATCAATCTCTGGGGGCGTCTACCCAATACCCACTACGCATCCAGACTCTAAAAGGACGTCAAGACCGAGAAAGAGGGTGCTTCATCGACGCACAGAGCTTGACGAAATTCCAATATGTTTCCTCTATCGATTTTGCAGGCATGCGATTACGTCGGCTTCGACCGAGCGGTGCCAAAGTCAGGGTCGTCACGTCGGGATTGCGAGCGCATAGGAAATCGGGAGGTGCGCTGCCTGTGCTGCAGTCACTCCGCATTAACCACCGGCTAGCTGTCCCAACGAACTGATCTTCCAGAGTAACAAGCTCATCTTCCGTAAATAACAAGGCTTGAGGCTGACTGCTGAGGCGAGTTCTCAAGAATGAAGGGGTTGGTCACGGGTAGTGGATGAGAGGGCGTGCCAGGCGACGGCGAGACCGGAGCGTGTATGGAGAGCGTGAGATGACAGCGTACGATGATGAGACGGTGCACAAAATGACGGGATGACGCACTGTCGTCGTCGTCGTGCTGTTCATTGGTGCGCATTATCGTCGTCATGTGGTTGGGTCCCCTGCGTCGTCGTGTCCGTCGCCGTGTTGGTTAGGACCTTACAAGTACAGCGAAGACACCCAAGGCAAATGCCACGATGCCACGCCGATGACAACAAGGGGATGAAAGGGATCACGTACGACCACTACGAAGATGATGGACGACGATGTCACAGGAGCCTTGAACCGAAAACGACATACAACCCAGCAAGTCTTCCATCGCCGGGAGTACGACTGACGCCTCGTACAGGACAGGTTGATTTCCGTGTACCCGGCAAAGTATGCCAGTGGAGTACAGTGAAGACAAATGGACGCCTGAACGCGCAGATGAACGGAAGCCACCGACGAATGACGTGCCGCTATCTCGAGGATTTCCAACGGCATCGTGCAGCGCTCGCGAAGCCTCGCAATAATCCGGCTGCGCGTCCTGTCGGAAGAGTCCCCTTGTTACACGAGGCGCGAGCGAATCACTAATCGACCACGTCGTGCCAACGGCTCCCCCATATCCTACAAGCAACATTTCCGTCGTGATACGGATTGCCTTGTCAGGGAGACCCTCGTCGCCCATCGCCGTTTTACGTGAGGAGAGAAACGCAAGCCCGTCGCGGGGACGTGACAAAGCGATGTCGATTGGCCCACTGTTGGTTGGAGCCACGCCATCTTGGATTCTTTGGCATGCAAAGTGGACCCAGTCGTCCCGTTTCATCAGTTCAACGACTTCCTCGACCGTCTCGGAAGATGACTCCAGGAGGGTAGTGCTTGCTGACCGTATTTCCTCTTTGATGTATCATTGCATTCTGGCTACCGGCATAATAATATGACTATTATTTATGCGGACAAGGACTCGTAATCGTTTATCATAAAAGTTTTATTTCCTCGATGAAGAGTGGTGAGGGTAGGTACGTAAGACGATACGACGAAATTGAGCACGTTGAGGCGAGTAGTTCGTACTAGTCTCATCGTCTGACCATCTGGACTGACAAGGAGCCGCCACGAAAGGATGAATGCCGACACAGCGAGCGACCCGGCGATTCGGATTTGGGAACCATTTCGTGTAGCGGACAACCAGGTCGACATAATATCCCACAAGAACGAAAATGATTGTGATGAAGACGAGAGGCACACAGAGCTTACAGCGGTCGCACGTACATTGATTCAAGAATGTCGAGGCTACAATAAAACGTCGTAGAGAGTATTGGGCACGCACCAGGATCACGAGGAGAAGTGTCGGTCACACAGCTCACCGCGACGGCTCCTGGGGAGGCTGGAAGTTGGATACCTCTGCATATCGTATTTTCCTGCAGGCAGGGCTTGGTGTTATAGACTTTGTGAGTTCATTCCAGTCACGAGCCCCACAGCGATTCCAGGGACTATTGAAGGCATCGCTGCTCACGTCCAGCTTTACGTTAAACAGGGGAGTGCTTACCTTCCGTCTGCCGACTGGCTTTCCCGCGGATGGAAGACCCTCGATCCAGCTTGATGATGTGTGGGACGATGTTTGCCCCCGATCCTCGAGTTTCTGTCTTCAATCTAGCTGTAGTGACGGCGGGGGACCTGGGGACAAACTGAGCGTGCGATGCGTCTCTGACTACTTTGCACTCGAAATTGTTTTTTTTTTCAGGTCAAGGCGCATTATGCGATGATTGTTCCTGCAGCGCTCGGGCTGCCAGTCGCTTCCGAGGATGATCAAAGTGCCGTCATTGTCTCCGTTCTAGGCTCGACATATTTCGTGTCGGTTCTACGATCAATTGATCACCAGTCAAATGGAATGGAATGCGCGTATTCCTTTTTTCCCCTCTCAGCAGTAGCTGCCCAACTATGGTACGTATCACATTTTACTGTAATCACGACACACTTTCAAATCACCAACACGACAGGGGATACACCGCTCCATGAGAACTAGCAGTCTAACACCACACTTAATCCGCTCATCGATGGAGAAAGGGCAGAAAGGGCCATCGCGGGGCTGATGCGGCGGCCTTGAAGGGTGAGGAGTCGGCGGGAAACACGTGGCGTAGGGCTGGCCTCAGATCTGAACAAGTACGAGTTGGCGGACTCGAAGCTACCACAGCATAGGCACCGGCCGGCCGCGTCTCTCGACTTTTGCACGAGACCGACGCAGCCTCGTCCGCCGCGCTTGATCCTCGCTTCCGAGTCATCGGTCCGTCTGCGCACTCTTCGTTTCCCGACAGTCCTCCGAGGCCTGGGCGCGGACTCGGAGTCCTGTCGCAGGCACTTCGAGCGTAGGCTCCAAACGGGGTATTCGGGCTCTCTTCGGGTTCGGTCGGTAACCGCTGATCGCTCGAGCGGTGTCTTTCCAACGAGTCGTAACGACGCCGAACGCTGAAATTCCTCAAGCGTCGAAGACCGTCAAAGTGACACACTGAGCACCTCCGTCTTGACGGAACGTTGCGCGGTCGTCGTCGAGGCTTACTCACGGAGCTTCGCGTTCGATCCCCGCCCTCGCTCGCCCTTTCCGAATCAGCGCCAAACGTTACCAAACTCCCCAAATCCGGACGTCGCCGACCCTCGTATTCGCGCACGCGATTGAGTCCCACAAAAAAGGATGTGCAGTGGGCCGCCCGTTCAAAGTAGCAACACCGAGTCTCGAGACCGAGAAACTCGTGCCAAGATGCGTGTCGATGGGCCCCAGCGAAACTCGGAGCGCTGATTAGTTATCGGTTTCCGCGCGCGCGCGGTGTGTGCACGCGTTTCTAGGGACCGGCGACTACCACCGACGGGCGCGCGTTTGTTGATGTGTTGCGACGGCCCGGGGAAATAAAACGCTTTTGCGCGCCGACGCTGCTCGACGAGGAATAACAAAACAATAATTATTTAGTAAAACATTCACGCATTATGACGTCAGTCCGATTCCCGCCCTCGTCACACGTGACAGCGTGATGAAATGACGGAGATGACGTTGTGCCTGCCGTCGAGTACATAACGGCATGCATTCGATAATAATCATAGGTCGTACATCAAATAAAAGAAAAAGACAA
>JBBPJX010000627.1:0-12899 GCA_038088955.1 Neotropicomus parvogracilis | reverse complement strand
TGGAGCAATGGCGCCACTACCTGGAAGGAGCCAAGGTCAAATTTGAGATATGGAATGACCACGCCAATCTCCAATGGTTCATGCAATGGCAAGACCTCAATCGAAGACAAGCTCGATGGGCACAGTACCTATCAAGGTTCAACTACAAATGAGTACACAAAGCAGGAGCCCAAATGGCAAAAGCGGACGCATTATCCCGAAGATCGGACCATGCCGAAGGAATGGAGCATGACAACGAAGGCGTTATCATGATCCCACAGGAACAAATCAGGGCGACAATGATACACGTGGACGTAGAAGTGGACGCCATAAGAAATTGGCTAAAGAAACATGGGCCGGTGCAAATAGATGAGAAGAACTGCATCCTAGTACCAGAAGATCAGAAACTCCGAATGGAACTCCTGAAGCAGCATCACGACTCCAGGATCGCAGGACATCCAGGAGCAGAGAAGACAATAGAACTCTTGCACCAAAGCTACACGTGGCGCGGCATGACTGAGTACATAAAAGACTACGTGTCCAGGTGCGAGAGATGCGAAAGATTCAAGGGAATGAATCAGTCTACCCTGGGCTTACTCAAACCCTTAGAAATCCCCGAAGGACCCTGGAAGGACATTTCGGTTGACTTCATCACCGACCTTCCCCCCTCAAACAACTCTGACACCGTCCTCATGGTGGTAGACCGCTTCTCAAAAGAAGCCGAATTCATACCATGCAACAAGACATGTACAGCCCTTGACACGGCCAAGCTGTATATGCACCACGTGTGGAAGCAGCACGGACTCCCAGCGTCCATAGTATCCGACAGAGGTCCCCAGTTCGCATCACAGGTCATGAAAGACCTTTGCCAACGACTGGAAATCAAGCTGAAGCTCTCCACTGCCTATCACCCGCAAACCGATGGGCAGACGGAGCGAATGAATAGAGATCTCCAGCAGTACCTCCGTCTCTTCACGGCGGAGAAGCAAAACGAGTGGGCGGACTGGTTGCCTCTAGCCCAGTTCTCCTACAACTCCAAACAGCAGGCGTCGACATGACAGTCGCCGTTCAACATCACCCGCACGTATTCACCAAGAATGGGCTTCGAGCAGAAGCATACGAAAGCACCCGTGGCTGAAGATATGGCCAAACAGATGGAGCTCATGATCAAGCAAACAAAGAGAAGCCTAGAATGAGCTCAAGAAAAGATGAAGTCCCAAGTGGACAAACACCGGAGGGAGGCGCCACGATACCAACCCGGGGACAAGGTGTGGCTATCCACGGAGAACCTTCACCTAACCCGGGCCTCCAGAAAACTAACAGAACGATGGATTGGGCCATACGCCGTCGCAGAAATGATTGGGGACAACACCCTCCGACTGAAACTTCCGAAGTCGATGAAGATCCACCCGGTAGTAAACATCTCGCATGTCAAACCCTATAAGGAAAAGCTTCCCGATCAACCGTCCTTTAAACCAGGCCCGGTTACAGTCACTGAAGAATGGGAAGAAGAATACGAAGTCGAAAAGATCGTCGACTCACGACTCACGAAGGGGCGACTAGAATACCTGGTCCATTGGAAGGGATACCCAGAAGAGGAACGAACGTGGGAGCCAAAATCAAACCTTACCCACGCCAAAGAGGCAGTCCACGAGTTCCACAAAACTAGACCCGGAGCACCGCGACGGCTTAATTGCTCGTCGACGGAGTTTGCCGCCCTATTCGCAACTACGTGGGAACCTGCTATACCAGAACTACCCGCCAACAAGCTCCCATTCAATCGGTTGGAAATACCCTGACCAAAGTCGTCTGGAATCCGACTATAAGGGGGGGGTGGTGTTACGAGCGGTATTTCCCAGAAGCCTATACAAAAGCTACACTCGCTACGAAGCGCAAGCGCAGAGACTTAGCCTCAGAACAACGGCACAAGCACAGCCACAAAACCCAAGCCCAGACCCTTGCTGACTAAGCAAGGCAGTGCAAGCCTAGACCTCGGGCACGTACACAACGCATGGCCAAACAGAAGACACAGCCAAGATAAGAGCGTAATATGCCATTGGCTACCAACACAAGGCAGTGCTTATTAGAAGCCACAAGCAAGGCTATGTTGATACATGAGGCCGAACACAGGAATGCGCAGCATGTACAGCATTGGCCACTGATGCCAACCGATGAGTGAGTTACGCCATTAGGCGCCACCCGCATAATAGTTTCCCCGGGAATTCTTGACACAGCCAAGGTACACTATATAATATATCGGACAGATCCCATGTACACAAATAGTACCAAACATGTACAAACCCTAAGTAGTATATAAACCCAAGCAGGGCAGGGATGGCTCCCCATTCTTGTCCTCTTGGATCTTCCCCATCCTCACTACGAGGCTGCCCCTGCTCCACTCAACTCAAGAATCTCCTGTCCCTAGCATCCTTCCTCACTCCCAAGGCGTGCAGGTCAGCTAGCTCAAGTGCCCACCTCTTAAGTGAGTTGGTCGTTTCAGTATTCAGGAATGAATTTGCGATAGAAGTTACAGAAGCCTAGAAAGGATTGTACTCCCTTGAGAGAAGTTGGAGGCTTCCATTCCTCGATTGCCTTTAACTTGGTCGTGTCCATCTCTACCTTCCCTTCTCCGATGACCATTCCTAGAAAGTCTATCTTGGAGGCGTCGAAAACGCACTTTGCAAGCTTAAGGGATAGGTGAAGTTCCCTTAGTCGGGTAAGGACTCGTCGAGTTCTGTCATGATGAACGTCTAGTTCTTGGGAATGGATGCCTAGGTCGTCCATGTAGATTTTTAGCCATCGTTCTGCAACCATGTCAGCGAAGTAATGGTTCATGAATGCTTGGAAGGTGGCGGGTCCGTTATAGAACCCGAAGAACATAACAGTTGGCTCGAATAGTCCTAGTGGAGTGATAAACGCTCCTTTCCATTGGTCTTCTTCCTTGATGCGAACGTTATTGTACCCCCACTGGATGTCGAACTTAGTAAAGTACTTGGACTCCTTCATGTCGTTGATTAACTCTGGAATGAGAGGGAGAGGGTATGCATTGTGAATGGTGAAACTATTGAGGTATCTGTAGTCTTGGCACGGTCGAAGGGTGTCATCCTTTTTGGGTATGAAGAAAAAGGGGGCCGCTTGGGGAGATTTGGAGGGGACGATTCGCCCAGTTCTAAGATGTTCTTCGACGAAGAGACGACACGCCTCTTGTTCCATAGGGTTCAGCAGATATACTTTAGCAATCTTCAGAACAAATCCTTCTCGGAGCTCAATGGTATGGTCGAAAGGTCGATGGGGAGGAAGTTGACTGTGCATGTCCTCGGAAAAGACGTCAGCGAAGTCCTTGCACCATTCAGGAATGGTTACTTCCTTGGGAGTATCTTTAGATTTGCTATTGAGGTGTACGGCGGCAGTTGTTTCGCTGGTTAACCATTCGAGCCGTTCGTTCCACCATTGTTCAATTGTGTCATCAGCGTTGAGATCCAGCATGCGTAGGACTTGTTCTTGTTCTTCCTTGACCTCAGGGGGGTACTCACTTAGAGACGCTGTCACTTCCCGAGGAGTAGGAGGAAGAATTTGAGTGGTTCCTTGTTTCCAGTCGATGTTGGGATTCCACTTTCGGAGCCAAGGCATTCCTAGTATGACGTTGGACAATCCGATGTCGAGAACGAGAGCCCTGACTGTTTTCAAATGTTCCCCTGAAGAGAGCGAGAAGCTGGTTTGATGGCGAATGGTTCCTCTGACATTCCTTGTTCCGTCGGCATTGAAGGCTATAATTGGCTTCTGCAGAGGGAACTGCCGCAACCCGAGTTGTTTGGCGAACTGTGGACTAATGAAATTTCCGGTTGCCCCACTGTTGACGAGGGCCTTGATTTCAATGTTTTTTCTGAATCCTTGGACGACTACGTCAAGAAGCAAAGTGTTTTTCTTTATTTCAGAGATGAGAATGCATCTAAGTTTCTGATTAGGGGAGTAAGCCATCGTACTGTCCTCCCCATTTAAAAATCCTTCTCATCATCAAAGCATGTCTTAAGTACCATTTGTACTTCTTCTTCAGTCTTTCCCATTGCCATGATTCCTCTGATTAGTTCCATCGTGGTGTCGATCTGAGGAAGGGGTTCCGTGGGGACAACATTGGTTTTGTGCATCTTTGGGGGCATCTGGGTGGGGAAACGTGGACAGTTGAGCGCTCCGTGTCCGGTCTCTTGGCAGCAGAAGCAAAGTCTATTGCGAACACAGCGAGCCTTTTCTTCTGGGGTGAGCTTGGTGATGGGAGAGGTTTGGATGACATCTACGTCCATCGCGTTTGGGTCCTTGTGAGGAGAACGAGGTGCAGGGCGAGATTCCTTGACATTCTTTCCAGTGGCGAGTTTCCACTGTGAGTCAATGAGTTGGGTCTTCGCGTACCATTCTTCTATGGTCGTGGGGGGTTTTTCTAACGTCATGACTTTGATACAAAGGGATGCAATAAGTCCTCTTTTGAAAAAGGACTCAAGGGCGGTGAAATCCTTGATTCCACTGTTGGTGGCTGTGGTTCGGAACTTGGAAATGTACTTGGTTAATCCCCCTGCGTTTTCCATGGTGAGCGAGGCTAGGATCTGAACTGCCTTTTCCTTAGAGAGAACGTGGCAGAACGATGTTCGGAAATCCTTCTCAAAGTCGACCCATTTGCCAAAGTCCTTGGCAGCGATGGCAGCCTTGCGAAAGGACGTTGCCCATTTGAGAGCATGTCCTTGTTGCATTCGGGATAAAGCAAAAATGACTTGTCTTTCATCGGTGTCGTAGATGTGTTTGTTTAGCATGGTGTACACGGTGACTAAGGACAACCAATCTTCTGCTACAGTGACTCCCAAAACCGCTGCAATGTTTGACTATTTTGTAGTAATGGTAGTGTAGTACCTGTAGGTGTGGGAATCTCGCTTAGTGTTAGTCGGGTAAAAGATCAGTATCACCGTCATAATCGAAGGGGGGAGAGATCTTGATTTCTGCCTTGACATTGATGGAGGACATGGGTGTTGAGGTTACTGGGGTTACTGGGATTACTGGGTTGGAGTCGCTACTCAACTCGTCTTCCTCACTGCTACTGCCAGGAGGTGGGTCAGGGGTCCGAGGGCAGAGTGACGGTAAACGATAAATGGTGAAAGGATGTTAATACGTCTTCTCAAGGGGAGAAGTTGGAACTTTGTTACATCGTCGAGTTCGAGTGAGGCCTTGAGGGGCAAGCTCAGGGGGGGTGCTCACGAAGAGGCTCCTACTTTGTTCCACTGAGGGTAGAGTCGAGGGGAGGATCTAGAGGGTCTTAGGACAGGAGGACAAAGGACGAGACACCGAAGGGTTACTGAGGGGCGAGGACTGAGGACTAAGGGTGAAGTCACAAGAACTTGTGATAGAATTCAAGTTCCAACTTAGAGTACAGGGACGATACAACGTAGTTTAAATAGTGAACCAAAGGACACATGGACCAGGACATATGTATAAGTAAAAGGACTGCATAGAAATCAAGGGAAACGGATGGAAGGAATCGCCTAGCTTAGCAAATGATGGATCGTAACTATGGAAGAGGATCGGTGCTAGGCGATGAAGGAAACGTTGGTCCATCTTTAGAGGGTTGCACTCATAGAGGGAGAAGTCAGAATGGCAAAAAGTGCATACCCGTCAGAGTCCAATAGGACGAGGCAATGGACAGACCCATCATATGGAGAAGACGAAGTCGATGGTGTCTGTGTGGGAAAAGATACAGTAAGAAAGAGGACTCGTGAATGAAGTGCAAAATCGTAACAGTATTCTAATATCAGTAGCTTGACATCTACTGAGGTCCTTACAGCTTCTGCTAGATTCACTTAGCATCTGCACAGCATCCCTTCCAAAAATGTGGCATGAGTTGACAGTCTTCAAACACACTGGCATATATGTATAACTCATCAGAAAACTTTTGCATATGGAGACAGAGGAAGTATCATTACAAACCAGAATTTTGCAATACAGCCAAGCCATCAAATCATCCCTGGCTCTCCTCCCCATAAGCATTGCTTTTGTGCTTGGGCATAAATGACCACATCTCTGGTGCAGGCCCAAGAAACATCTCCGAAATTCTCACCCAATCTTGACTATTTGGGCTTGCAAGGAGTGTTTCTTCACGTGATTATCAGTCCAACTCCATGTCTTTTAAACCACTTCGAGGCGTACCGAGTTCGTCGCGGCCATGAAAACCCGGAGCGCGTTCGTTAATGCATGGGGGGAGACGCTCGAGCAGACCGATAGGGACATATCGATACTGAAAAGAGAGAGCCTCGCAGAGGTAACGGCGCGTCTTGTTAATGCCGACCGTGTCCGTCCCGAAGTGGGTCAACCCGTACTCTGCGTACTGTCACGGAGTCAGAAGGCGTGGCGTGGCGCGAGAGTCAGGTAGCGAAATGCGGAGGTAAGGAAATAAGGAACGCGCACGACCTACCTTGCGAATGAGCTCGAGCCGTTCTCGCGAGCTGATATCCCATTCCCGTTGCTCCTTGATTTCTGTGAATATCCATGGCTTGATGAGTGCACCGCGTCCGATCATGATGCCGTCCACTCCAGTGGTGTCGATTTTTTCCCAATAATCTTGGGAAGAGAAGCAGTCGCCACCGCCAAAGATGGGAATCGGTGACACTGGAAGGCGAACGGATCAGAAAGCAAGGAGAATCAGGAGAGAAGGAAGACACACGGCCGTGGTCTTCTTCACATGCCCGAACAGCATCCACGCACTCCTTGATGTAGTCCCAATCTGCGAGCTTTGTATAGCGCTGCTGTCGCGTGCGTCCGTGCAACTACGAATGCATGCCTCGTCAAGACGAAAGAGGGGAAGTGGGTTATACTTGCAGTGATGCAACCGACCCCCCATTCGGAACTCAGCCGAGGCATGAGCTTATGCGCGGTGTTGCGTCCCTCTTTGACACCTGTACGGAGCTTGACCGTCACTGGTATCTCTCCAAGCGCCTTGTTCATCCCGATAATGATCCGGCCAAGCTTCGCGGGCGTGTCCAGTACTAGGGAAGAAGTCAGTAGGAAGTATTTGTCCCACAAGAGGGCCTACAGGCAGATCCGCTGCCGGTTTTGAATACGAGATCGATGGGACATCCACAGTTGATGTCCACAAAGTCGATTCCGCTCGAAAATTCCCTACCAATGATTTCTGCCGTGGGTACCATTGTCGAGGGTTTGTTACCAGCGAGCTGAACGCCAAATTTGGCTTCGGAGGGGTGTCGACGGACCAGTGACCATTCCTCGCGAGATGAGGTAAGAAAGGAAGTAGCGAGGCCCACTACCGCATAACCATCACTGAGTAAAAAAACTAGGACAAAGAAGAGAGATAAGGAGCTTACTCTCCCCGCATGTTATATCGGCACCAAGAGCGACGCAAAGTCGTCGAAATGGCTGGGAACATTTTCAGAGCAAGGGTTGAGAGGAAGAACTGTACCTACTAAGTTTCCTACGGTTGTAAGAGGCGCGAGATCTTTACAATACTGAGAAGATCGCAAGGTAGAACCATAACATCTATGTCTCACAGGTTTTACCCCTCCAATGTAGCCTCTTTTTTTCACAGAAGCGCGAAGGAACGCCAGATGTGTCATTCACATTCAATGTGTCCCCGGTTTGCTTCATTATGTCCTGATGTCTTCCAGGTTCTACTTCCTTGAGGTACGCATCTGTAATGGGCCTCGGGTACTGTATCACAGTTGACCAGAACGAGAGCATAAGAGTGACTAAAAACTTACCTTGTTTTGGCGAAGCAGTTTTAGAGTTTCTGCGCTCACCTGGTTAAGTTCTGCATTGATAGGCCCAATAATGGACTTTTTTTCTTCATCCGTAATGACTGTCACGGCGCCATTCTCGTCCACGCGAGCATGGGCACCGAGGAATCTACATTTCAGTCCGAGACGACATTCCCCCGTTTCTTCAAAGTTTGGACAAGCAGTGCTGAAATTAAGAGAAGAATTTGGTGCGGATCCGTCGTTTGTGTCCGTTACAACAAATGGTGGGGTATTGGTGAAGCTCCCTGCTAACGGGAGTTTGATGTCATTCGGTTTGGCAGCGAGGTACGCGTGAATATCGTGGGTGAACCGGCATCTGAACTTATGTCAACGACACACATTCATGCGATGGAGGAAGGGCGCACTCGGATCCATGCTCACATATACTCCCATTAGCGATGCGCCAGCAGAGTTCTAGCTCATCTCGCACTTTACAGAACCGTCGGCCTTTGTTAGCCCCTCTGCGTGCTTTCTTCTGCTGCCAAGTGAGCTTCTTGCGGCCACCTGGACTCTCATCAGTGTCTGCGACTGGATTGACTCCATGGCTGGTAGTATGGGGTGTCGATCCTTCTACGGTGGCTGCGCAAATCTAAGATGGACAAGTTCTCAACGCTTGAGCCAACAAAACTCTACCCAAATCCTACTCGACACCAACACGCACCGTCGTTCTCGACAGCGACGACAAGTAATGTAAAATCTACCACGAGACGCTCGCTGATCACGCGAACGACGGCACCAACCTTACAGCCCATTGGGAAGCTGCCAGCCGACTTGCATGTGCTTGTGTTGGAACACCTCCCGATCCCGGACATTGCAAGGTACTCCAGGGCAAGCAAGGCAACTAGTAGAGTCGCGCGGGACGAGCGTGTCTGGGAACGGCGTTGGCTTGACGTAGCTGCCCAGAGACTCGGACTCGCCACCATCCTGGACGAACTCGAAGCTAGAGCCAAGGCAGAAAAGGACAAGCAGAACGGCAGCACACACGGACCAGCGACGCTTGTTGTCTCTTCCCTCGATGACGACTTTGGCGAATTTGCTTCAGCACCTCCACCCACGCTCTTAGACCTGTCAAGCCAGGCGCCATTGAACACCATAGACGCGTATGAGCCTGGAAAACCGACTCCAACGTTCCGCGCAAAGTATATACGGGCACATACGCTATTACACCCCCTCCTGCCTGCTCCAAATGCACCTCCTCATGCCATCCTTGCATCTCTCACTTCCTGTTTGGCGTCGTGCTCCGATTCACCTGGTGCTGCTCTCCATACACAAGCCCGTGTACTTCACCTCCTTGCACGGTTTCTGTCCCCTGCTATCCAGCCCGTATCCACGTGGGATCTCCGTCTTACATCCCTCAAGTCTTCCCTGGATCGGTTTGATGCCGGCCTGCTGACAGCGTTCGATGCCGCAGATACGAGCGGCAACGAGGCACGGATGAAGGAGGTCGCTTCTGCAAGTTGGGAGATATCAATATGTATGGATGGCATAGGACGGCAGATCAGCAAGCTTGGTGGCGCAGAAACAGATTGGGAGATGGGGAGGCTCTGGGCGGAAAAGAGAGAGATCTTTTATGAGCAGGGAAAGTGGGATTCGTCTGCCAACTTCACGTGCGTTCATCTTTCTTGGTTAGTCTCGCTATTGATTGGCGTGTAGAAAGGATACCAATCTTGACTTCACCGCCATGGACGGCTTTATCTCACATGTGCTTTCTGCTATCGAAGTAGATGGGGCGAGGGCTTTCAGAGTGTTTCCGCGCGAATCGGGCGTGTTGCTCGCGTTCGCAGAGAGAATTGCGAGTGATGTGGTAAGCAAGCGGTCAAGTTGTCCATGGCCAAGCTCTGCTGACATTTCGTATGGTTGGGACGGTAGCTATCAGAATACATTGCGTCCTTACTCGCGCGTGCACGTACACTCAGTATACCCCTTTTCCTGTCAGCAACGGCCGCGTGCTTTAGAGAGGCATTCAGAGTCGTCGATAGTATCCTCACAGTTTCGGGAGGCGCGAAAAATAGAGAATGCGAGACCGAATCAGGAGCGATTAAGGTAGAACATGCCGAGGATGTCATGTGCGTATTCAGTCGATCCCAATTGAATGATAGGATCATGACGCAGGGGACAGATATAAAATGTTCGAGCCAAATATTGACGACTATCTCGATGATGAGATGGAGGAACTCAAACGCGCGTTTGAAGTGATCTGCAAAGAATGGGAACGTTCCGTGTCTGCCACGACGTCTTCGATGGTACGCACTCACATATTCTCGTTCACCCTCGAGCCTCTGCCGCCCATCGCTTACGATCTGTGACCGCCTTTGTTTGTTTTGCTTTGCGCGATAGATTGTGTTAAATGAGTCCCAATCCCAGACGCAGGCCGTTCAATCTCATGCGCGCTTCCTTGGCTCGCAGAACCCAGCGCTGATGAAGCGCAATGTATTGGCGTCCTTCACGGACGTACTTTTACTCCCGGTGACGATCGTCCCGCGCGCAGTAGGTGCAGGTGTTGGCGCGGTCGGGGCTATTGGCACGGGGGTTGGAGCTGCGATCGGGACGGGTGTTGGTGCGGTGGGGACGGGCGTCGTACAGGGGATTTCGATGCTCAATCCGCAGCGGTGGGTGGGGAATGGTGGTGGTGCGGGTGCAGGCGCGGACGAGCCGCCGGGCGAGGGATACGAGAGTTTTGGGAGAGATGGTGCATTGTTTGAGGTCGGCGAGGACGACGACGGGTCTAACGATGGGGATGCAGAGGTGGGAGTCGTGACTGGGAATGATGAAGGTGGCATTGATGTTGGTGTTGACGAAGCTGGATGGGGCGAGATTGCGGAGAGCCGGGCCAGCAAGAACGACACGTTTCCCTTGTCGAAACGAACAGACTCGACGTCCGAGGCCGTAGGCACGACGACTCCCACAAAAGACCCATTGCGCTCTGCAGGGGTCTCCGTTGCTCCGTCGATACGCTCACAAGCCTCCGTGCGCACATCCACAGAAGCGCTGGACCTTCTCCTCTCTCTCGACGTCTCACTACAACTCATCCATGCCACTCGAGACGCATTGAAGCGCCTCGAGACGTTTGCTGCATACCCCGGGATG
This sequence comes from Neotropicomus parvogracilis, assembly GCA_038088955.1. Taxonomy (NCBI): domain Eukaryota; kingdom Fungi; phylum Basidiomycota; class Agaricomycetes; order Boletales; family Boletaceae; genus Neotropicomus; species Neotropicomus parvogracilis. The sequence goes on along the minus strand of JBBPJX010000627.1, from coordinate 2,049 downwards.
ACTGGCGTGCGGGTGCGCGAGACGCTAGATGAAGCGTTTTGTGAGATGCTCGGCGCACTCGGTGCAAGGCACATCGCTTGGGGATTCGGGATGTAAGTCCGACTCTCATCTTTACCCCTCATGCCATTTAACTGAGCGGATGCTCTTCGTCGGGACGCTGCTATAGAGCAACCGAGCGAATGTCAGCCTACAAACCTGCCGAGCATGAAGGCACGACGAGCGTTGCGCCTCTTTTGCAATTCTTTGAACTCGTGCATATTGGAGACATGATTCAGAGCATGGTGCAAGTGTTTTTTGACAAAGAAATAGTGCGTAATCACGCTTTCTCTCTTTCTTCGTGTACGACCGTTTACCTTGCCGATCCTTTGCCTTCGGTGCACGTCGCAGGCACCGCACATTGACAAGACCGACTTTCTGAACGCGGTTGTTCGGGAAAAGAAGCGGTTTGAGAATACGCTGGACGATTGTGTAGCATCGGGGTTGAATGCTGGGACACAGGTCCTGATGAACCAGGTATGTCTACCCCAGGACGTTCGTGGTATCACTCGACTCACGACAGTCCTGGCCTTTCCTTTTTCCTCTTACGCCTCTCGCTACACGACAGGTCGATCATACCATCCAAACCTTGACGAAGCCTCGTGAATACTACCCACCCGAAGATGCTCTACTCGATCTCCGTCCGACCGAGGGGTGTCGTGAAGCGGTTCGATGTCTTGAGACGCACTGTAAACTGCTCAAGGGGAGTACGAGTCGAGAGGTACTTGAGGTGTTTTATCAGGAGGTCGGAATACGTCTGCTGGCGTGCGTCCGGTCGCACGCTTGAAACGTGCACACACTGACATGTACTTGTGAATTGTGCGCAACTGCTAGGATACTACAGAAACATATCAAGCGCCAGATCATCTCGCTTAACGGCGGCTTCCAAGTGATCGCAGATCTGAATGCGTACCATGCGTTCATCACATCACTCAAAGTACGTGTCTCTCTGTGCTGGTTCCATTGTTCCTGAACATTATTTGAAAACACTGGCCTTGGTTGTAAGGTATCTAACATCGCCGCGGATTTTGACCACCTCAAGATGCTCGGACATGTTTTTGTGGTTGAGGATGCGAAGGATCTCGCTCAGATCGTGCGGGACGTGACACGATATGGTGGGGCATATCGACCTGAAGTATGCGTTTCCCTTTCCCTAATTCCGATTTCCATCCACGTTCCCGCTCCTTCTATCGGCGTCGATATCCACTCACACGGACCCACACAGGACATCTACGAATTCATACAGCGCCGATCTGACTGGAAGAAGATTGAAAAGACGGTAGACAAGACGATGTATAATCTGAGTTTCAAGGAGGATTGTGTAGTTTGCTGAGGTGCCACGTAGCGATCGAGTTTTCGGCGCAGTACCCTGAGGGGTGGCGAAACGTATAATCTTTAGTTCGTTCGCTTGAAGACATTTTTGTCCTGACACGAAAACAGACGAGAGGAGAAAGTCCCCGACCCACTGCAGATAAAGGTACTACTAGAGACCTCTTACACCACTCTTTGAAATTCGCTTTTGAACGGGATACGAGGTAGAAAGAGAGATCAAATATGGACACGCTACGGGACTGTACACTTCTGCGTGGTTGCTACGGTGCTGGACATAGAGTGACTAGCGAAGGGGTGGGTGGCAGCGAGTCCGGCTCCCAAGGAGGCGAGGATGAAAGGTCTCAGCCAGTGTAGGAAAGGTGGGTAGAGTGAATGTCTGCGCTGCAAGAAGGAAGTGGTGCTAGTTGCCAGCGCGCCAAAAGTTCCAGTCGCTTGGGGATGATGAATTGACTTGCCAGGCAACGATACCCACGTACCAAACGGCGGCTGGGCAACCCGAAAGGGCCTCCTGGCAGACACCTCGAATGACATGTGGCTCAAGCTTCAAGTCGTAGTGTTGAATCGGTACTGAATAGTCCGAGTCACGTGTAAGCCGCCACTAAGGCCTAGACCAAATTGAGTACCTGCCGAGGCTATGTCGAGATGTCACTCATCGTCATCGACTCCTCGAGCAAGAGTATC